>CM039583.1:9088109-9180314 GCA_022457205.1 Saccharum spontaneum | reverse complement strand
CAGGCGTTTTGCAAGTGTTTCAATTGTTTCAAACGTATGTTGCAAGTGTTTCATCTGGATGTTGCAACAATAAATCTAGTATTGCACATGGTGCAATGGGACCATCATGCGAACGTTTTGCAAGTGTTTCATATGTATGTTGCAAGTGTCTCGGTTGTTTCGTACATATGTTGCGAGTGTTTCATCTGGATGTTACAATAGTGGATCTGGTGTTGCACATGCAATGGGACCCACCTACCATTGTCGCCTGCTACAGCTGCTGGGCGCCGTGCATGTGGAACGGGGGCGCAGGTGGTTCCCACATGCGCGTAGGAAGTGAAGCTGAAGCAGAGGTTCCCATGTGCGAGTGGGCAGCACGAGCAGGGCGACGCATCCATGCGAAGCGGACACGTGAAACGAAGGAGGCACAGGAAACTGAGAGGTTCATGACACAAGCAGGCGCGGGCATCCAGATGCGCACGTATGTTCGTATGTCCATATGCTAGGATCCAGCTTGGTACCACCAGCGTGTGCAGTGTGCACATCCAAACAAGACCCGCTTGGTATCAGTGACGGAGACCATCCTCTTGAAAGCAAACAATTGAAAAGACCAATGCTCTATCTTATTTGGAATCGTATCAAAATATAAAAGATGTATTTCAAAACAAGTTTCGTTGGGCAGTTTTAAAAAGAAATTATACTTAGTGGTTTTTGCAACGTACCATGTCGTATAGACATCACTAAGGAACTATAACTTGCAGTACACAGTCTAATTGAGGCTACAAAATAAATCTCTTCAATCATTTTTGTCATCTATCTCCCAATCATCTTCCTCATCACACTCTTGATGTCTGTCTCAATATCTATGATGCACATTCTAATGGATGTTATATTAGGGATGCTCTCCTCACGTTGTCTGTCTGTTCGGACGCCACGCTTCCTGGGCCTATGCGCTAACGGCCCAACAACGCCTTCTCTCTCTAAAAAATATCTCTTCCACTCCCCATCGAGAGTCAACCCTTCACTCCACTCGTTCCTTTCGAAGAAGATAAGGTATGCCGCCGTGCTTGCGCCCGACCACCGCTAGCCATGGTCGGCGTCATCGTAGGCTTCACACTCGCGGCGGCAGTGTCCCACATGTCTTTCCGACCCAACACCGCCTTCCATGCCTGGGCCCCAACTCGTCGGTGCTGTTCCTGGCCAGTCCGTGGGCGCAGGCGCTGCCCGGCGAGGCTCATGGTGGTCGAGCAGTACTTGCCCTCGTACGAGAGCGAGGAGGAGGAGGAGGATGAGGAGGGGCTTTGGGAGCGATGAATGCTTGGGGAGGAGGGACCACGAGCTTGCTGGCTACTGTAGTTTCCAACCAAGTAGGCTAGCGACGCTGTATTTCAAGTGTTTCATCTGGATGTTGCAAAAGTAGATCCTAGGATGTTGCATATGTTGCAATGACAATATACACATATTGTAAGCTTATGTTTCAAGTATTTAGTTACTTTTAAACATATGTTTCAAGTGTTTCATCTAAATGTTGTAGAAGTATATCTAGATGTGCATAACATGCATGTTTCATTCACATGTTTCAGGTGTTTCAAGTATTTCATACGTATGTTGCAGGTGTTTCATCTGGATGTTGCAAAAGTAGATCTGGATGTTGCATATGATGGCTATACACGTATGTGTTTAAGCGTATGTTTTAAGTGTTTCGTATGTTTTCAGTCATATGTTGCAAGTGTTTCAATTGGATGTTTCAAAAGTACATCCAGGGAAGCACATGTTGTAATAGCCCTGGTGGCTGGGGGCAGCAGTCTGCTGCAACAGCCTGCTACTACTGTTGGGGCGCTGCCGTGGGTCACCGTGCGGGCGCCTGAGGCCGATAGGTGCCTCCATGGCGCGCATTCCCAGGCAGGGTAAGGCGGGCGTGCTCCTATCTGTTACGGCCCTATTACGCGGGCGCGACGGGCACGATGCGTTCGGACGGGGAGCAGCTTCTGGGCATCTCCTACGGCTGGATCACTGGACATCCGGGCGCTAGCCCTTTCATATATAGTTCCTTTTTTGTTTTTACGCAAGAACTCGTATTTTCCAAAGGGAACGGAGGTTAACGCCAGATCGAGTTCCCTCGGTGATGGCAAGGTTCAAACTTGGCGCTCCCGGTGATGGCGACCCCTCCATCTTTTTCCTCCGGTGATCTACTCTGGAAAGTTCCTGATCGTCGCGAGTCCAGGTTCTTCATCCCTCCTCTCTCCTCCCTCGATGGATTTGCCTGAAGAGTTGTCAAAGAAACTGGATTTTTCACATGGTAAAAAGTTTAGAAGGAAATTCTGCAACTCTTTGGTTCTTCAGTGCATCACACTCTTGCCACTCCCAAGGGTTCTTTCTTCCTTTTGGTGACTTTTCGACGTTACACTTTTCGTTTGTCTGAGGATTCAGTGGCTTTTGCCTTAGCATCTTGTCTTGGTGGTGCCCCTGCTGGTTTTCACGTTGAATATCAGAGTGAAAGGCATTTTCGTTTCTCAGTAGCAAACAAGGCAGTGGGTTTTCATGTGTATGCTCTTCGTCGTTTCATTGGAAATCATTTTGATGCATACTTTCATCTCTGGCGAGATGGGGCAGCCAATTGGGAAAGAGAAAAACGTCTTTGGGAGCAAGAGCAGCAAAAACAATGGACTGAAGTTCTGTCCAAAGCCGAAAAGCGTAAAGTTAAATCGTCAAAAAGGGTTACTTTTGCTGCATCCCCAGTTTCTATCCCAAAGAAGTTGTCTCCTTCTACACCCATCACTTTAGTGTTTGGCCAATTCTCGACACAAGTGCCACAGAGTTCCAAGCCACATTCCGTTCTCAAATTTGGGTCAGTTTCAAGATCGTGTTCTTCGGAGGTGTCAGATTTTCAAATTCCGCATACAACGGAAATTCCAAATTTTGAAAACTCATGCAGATTTGGGATCGGTGGCGAGATTTCTGGACCTTCAGTTGGCAATTGCGAGATTACAGGACTTTCTGGATCTTCAGTTGGCAATTGCGACATTACAGGGCTTATTTGTTCAAATTGCCTGGGTCAGGGTCATGTGGCCCAATACTGTTTGAGTAAGGTGCGGTGCAAAACGTGTTTTAATTATGGTCATAAGTCTCGTTGGTGCCTAACACGTACGAAGCCCAACTTGCTTTGGAGGCCCAAGGGCATAGTTGCACCAGAGCACCCTATGCTCGTGCAAAACAATGACCCCTCCGCCTTCCTCGGTTTCTCTGGAAATTCACGAACACAACCAATCTACAGTAAACCACAATCCACCGCCGACTGATCGCCAGCCGCAGTCTAGTACCATGGCGAACTTTGACGTGAATCCGATCCCGTACATCCCGACGGGGTTTGATCTTGAGCATTGGGTTCGTCCTGCTCGTGGTCGGATGGTACTTGCTGGGAACCCACCGCGTCGCCATGAGGAGTTTGCCATTGCAACCCTCACTCCTGCGCCGCAGCACCAGAACCTGCATCAACTTCAACAAGCGATTACTGATGTCATCAACTACTTCGAAGGACCCAGACAGGTTCATATCGTCTCTGCTTGTCCATCGCCTCTAGGGCTTTGTTTGCTGGAATTCCGCTCTGCGGTTACTAGGCAGGCAATGATCAATTTGAGCCCTCATATTTTGCCTGGAGGTAGAGAAATCTTTTTGGAAGAGCATGATACTGGCCTCAATCTAAGAGCTTGCCCTTTCAGTAGAACCTGTTGGATCATGTTTTTATGCTTTCCCTTGGATTACCAAACAAAAGATTATATTGAACAAGCTATTAATCATTTTGGTACTGTGCTAACCTGGACTAGTAATTCCATTTGCAAGTCACGAGTGCTGGTTAGATGTTCTGTTTTGCACACTAGCAAGATCCCAAGAAGTGTCATAGTCTGCAGGCCGGCTGTTGTTGGAGGTGCTGGTCATTCATGGATAGTACCTGTGTTTGTTTTGAATTCTCAAAACAATGAGATTATTCCTGGTGATGAGGATCCTATTCCAGATGATGGTAATCCACACCCTTTCCCAGGGCATCACCCAGAGAACCAGCACCATGATATGTTTGACAATGTACAGGATCGAAATGATGTTGAACAAGCCAACATGGATGAAGGCTGGGAACCTCCTCTGCTTCCCAATGCAGCAGCTGCAGCAGCAGTAGCAAATCTGGATAATGGTTGGAATGCTTGGCCACAGGAGGGAGCATTAGTGGATCAAAATGAGCTGCAACAAGTTCAGGATTTGGCAGATGAAATAGTTCAACAGGCAATGTTGAATCATCCAAATGCAGCCCAAGTCAGTGAGACTGTTAGTTCAGAAGTGTTAGATTTTTACAGAGCTCAGGGGCAGCCTATCAGATTGGAGCTGCCACTAATTCAAAATCAGCAAGCAATAGTGCCATACTTCAATAACAACATGGATAAAGAAAGTGATTATCCCATTTTTCAGCTTGCTAGGACCCTCAACCTTCATCAGGTATTTGGTCCTATGCCTTCAGCCCAGATGCTTATAGAAGATATCCTGCAAGTTTTGATGGCAAATCAGCATAACCTGTATGTGCAAAGGCCCTTAAATATTGGACTTTCCCAATTCCCATACATACAGCAGCATCAATACATTTTGGGGAAGCAGCCACAACAAAATTTGGTTTCTCTTGACTCTATCTCCAATGAAAGTGATACTGAGCCTGACACATCTTCCTTCTTTTGGGGGAATAATTGGGAAGCATCTAGTTCAAGTGCACCCAATTTTCTGCAACGTTTAGTCAGAATGGATTTGGTAAACAATGTAGGCACAGAGGCTATAGAGGCCGACCAAAATGCTATCAATATAGTGGATCGGCTATTTCCAATACCTGACAGTGACACTCAACCAGGTCCCATATCTGAAACAGTTAGTACTCTGCAGCAACATGGTGATCCTCAGTCAACTTTCTTATCAGAGAATGCTAGTCCTTTACCTTTTGTTACTGGTGAAAGCCCAAGTTTGGTTTTGGTAATTAATGACACCAAGTTGCTAATGCCATGTGTTAAGTGTTTTGAGTTAGGCATAAGCAACACATGTGATGAAGGTGTACGTGGCAAGGAGTGGTGGCCACAAGATCACAAAGAAATGGTGCATGGACATGAAATGACGATCATGGTGGAATGCACATAAAATGATGGACATGATGATCAAGTGGAAGAGAAGGATCTAGGAGCGCAAGGCAAAGGTATAACCATAGGGTTTTCCTTTTGCCGGTCTAAGATGAGTAGAGAAGTGATTGACCAGGTTTAGGATACATAGCCGACTATCAAGAGGGGCAATCATGGTTAGCTCGGGAATCAAGTGCCACTAGATCAATGTCTTGAGCATATGCATTAGGATCTAGTTGAGAGCTAACATAACGCCTTGAAAAATGTTTGTGAAATGCTAACACACATGCACATTGGTGGTGTACACTTGGTGGTGTTAGCACATTTGCGAAGGCGGTGGTGTTTGAGCGGTAGTAAGGGGTTTGGGGTGTGAGCGCGGGATTCAGGCGTTTTCGAGGAAATGAAATGCCTATTTTCTATTGCGCCGGAGTCTAGAAAAGGTGGCGAAAGTCCAAATTGTTTTTCACTGAAAAACGGCGATCGGACGCTGCACCGGACGCGGTCTCGGTCTGACCGAACGTGTCCGATCAACTCGGTGCTGCTAGGGTTTGTGACCGGACGCTGGTCTGGCCTGACCAGCGCGTCCGGTCAGTTCACCTGAGCGCAGAAGTAGAGCGCGCGACCGGCGTGTCCGGTCCCTCATGGAACCGGAGCGTCCGGTCAGACGTCCAGAGGGGCAGAGCGCAGCGGAGTGCCGATCAGACGCGCGGCGCGTCCGGTCATGTGCGATCGGACGCGTCCGGTCTCGACGGGAGCTTACTGGAACGCGACCGAACGCTGGCACTGTCGCGTCCGGTCAAACGGTTGAGCGCGTCCGGTCACGGCAACGGCTAGTTCTGACGCGCACTGTTCACGGTTGTCTTGTAGTGACCGGACGTGTTTTTCGCTGTGTCGTTCGTAACGGCTAGCTGCGTACCCCTTCGTTATAAATAGAGGGTTTCCGGGGTTTAAGGGCATCTCTTGCACATTTTTTAGACCTAGAGACATCCTTTGAGCTAGAGAACAACCCCTCCACTCATCTCTTTGCATAGTTGCACATCTTGAGTGAGATTGAGTGAGATTCAAGTGCATTGCTTGAGAGTTGCATTCTAGAGGCACTTGATCTTCGAGTTGCTGCGGATTTCTTGTTACTCTTCCGTGTTTCCCGACACGGTAGACGGCTTGGAGCAGCGGAGGTGATTGAGCTCGCAATTGGAGATTGTTGGAGCCCTCACCAAGTGTTGTAAGGGGTTCTTGATCCTTCCCCGCGGGAGTTCGCGAATTGGATACTCTAGTGGAACTCGTGGCTTGGAGGATCCCCATCTTGTGTGCGGTTGTGCGGTGCCCGTCGAGGGCTCGACTCTTGATAGTCGATTAGCTCGCGAACCGACAAGTGGGTGTATCGCCACAACGGAGAGTAGCTTGCCGGGAAGCAAGTGAACCTCGGGATAAATTCTTGTGTCATTCTCTTCCCGAGGATTTCTCTTGCGTGATTGATTGATTGGTACTTCTCATCTCTACACGGCGGTATAATCACTCGAAGCTCTTCTCTCGTTTTACATCTTGTATCTAGCTTGTTGTTGTTGTTGTTGTTGTGTTTAGTGGATAGCCTTGTACTAGATTTGTGTAGGTGGCTTGCTTAATTAGTTAGAGCTAGTGCATTTTGCTCCGCCACCTTTTGTACTAACTTGTGGTTAAGTAATTCTTGTAGAAGTTTTAATTAGGCTATTCACCCCCCTCTAGCCTATTTGGACATCTCAACTGGGAGCTTTCTCCAGTCAGAAATCATGTCAGGGAATGTCAGCCCCCTACAACAGGCGCCCAATGAGCCTCAGTTGGCCTTGCTACCAGAGGATACTAATCCCCAGCCCATTCAGGCCTTAATGCCAACACCTAACAAGAAGAGGAAGTACAGGAAGAGGCACACTCCAATTGTGGATGATGAGATTCAGAGGAGCACTAGGCAGCATCAAGTCCCAGGTTTTGAACATATGGAACTGGATGAAAAGTCCAAGCCAAGGAAGCTGATTAAGGAGGACACTACTGAGATGAAGAGGCAGTTGGCCTTAGCCTTGGAGCAGACTGTGATAGAAGACCAAATACTGCCGATAGAATTTATGCAAAATTTGGCCACTACATATTGTGAAGTAGCACCTGAGGATGTTACTGCTGACAAGCTTCTCCTTAACAGTCCAAATGATCAAGTCTAAGGTGTCTGTAATGGTGCTCCATGGTTCTAGCAGAAGCATGTTTCTTTTTGCTGTCTGTTTATTACTTTTGCTGGTGGATACTGTGTTCCCACCTTTATCTTTTGCTACCCTGTTTAATTATGGATTATAGTCGTAATTGGAACATCTTGTGTTGGAATGTAAGAGGTCTGAATGACCCGGATAAATGGGACCTTATTCGTAATAAATTAGAAGAAAGTGCCTGCTCTCTATTTTGTTTCCAGGAAACAAAAAAGGAACATTTTGATTTAGTTGATCTACGAAAGTTTGCACCCAGACGTTTTGATTGTTTTGATTTTTGCCCTTCAGAAGGTGCCTCAGGGGGGATTTTAGTGGCTTGGTCTTCTCATGTTTTTTCAGTCACCACATTAGACAGTGAAGTCTTTGCTTTACGGCTACAAGTTACTTCAGTGCACAATTTATCAACATGGCATCTTATTTCAGTTTATGGCCCAACAAGGGAACCTTCTCGTACAAACTTTGTCTCTTGGCTTTATAGTATGGATATAGCTACTGAAGACCACTATCTCATCTTGGGTGACTTCAATTTTTACCGATCAAACTCCAACAGAAATAGGCCAGGAGGCAACATGAATGACATGATAGTGTTCAATGATATTATACATCATCTCGGACTTATTGAGTTGCCACTTAAAGGAAGAAGTTATACTTGGAGTAATATGCAGGATCAGCCCCTTATGCAACAGCTTGATTAGTTTTTCACTTCGCCAGCCTGGACTTTGTCATATCCAAATACTGTTGTTTTGCCTCTAGCAAAAAGTGTTTCAGATCACACCCCATGTAAAGTTCAAATAGGAACACATATTCCCAAGGCAACCCTGTTTCGTTTTGAAAATTACTGGACAAAACTGACAGGCTTTATGGACACGGTTTCAAAAGCCTGGTTTTCATGCTCTCACATTGATGGTGCTAGGAATATTTCTACAAAGATCAAAGCCCTAAGAGCTGCTCTCAAGTCTTGGAGTGGTACTAAGTCAAACCTGAGAATCTTAATAGACCACTGTAACATTATTATTGCTTTTCTGGATGATTTAGAGGAAATCAGACATCTGCATTTGTCAGAAAAGAATTTCAGGAGTATTATACAAGCTCACCTGCAAAAATTGTTGCATTGTCAGCATATTTATTGGAAGCAAAGGTATACTGAAAAGCTTGTCAAATGGGGAGATGAAAATACAAAATTCTTCCATGCAAGAGCTACAGAGAGGTTTAGATTTAATGTGATTGCTCAGATCACATCTGAAGATGGGAGGCTAGTTTCTGATCATTCAGAAAAGGCTGCTTTGTTTTGGCAAGAGTTCAAAAATAGAATGGGAATTTCAGTTAACCCACAAATGCTTTATGATTTGAATCATCTTATGGAACAACATGACCTTCAAGAATTAGTAGCCCCTTTTACAACTGAAGAAGTGGATGCAATAATAAATGACCTACCTAATGATAAGGCACCTGGACCAGATGGTTTTAATGGTCACTTTTTCAAGAAAGGATGGGGTCTAATCAAATATGATATATATAGACTTTGTAGAGAGTTCTATGATCATAGAGCAGACTTGAGTAGTATAAACTATTCATACGTAACACTGGTGCCCAAGAAGACCAATCCAGAGAAAGTCAGTGATTTCAGACCAATCTCCTTGCTTAACTCTTCTATGAAGATTCTAACAAAAATGCTTTCAAATAGGCTGCAGAAAGTGATTTTAAAGGTTGTCCATAGAAATCAGTATGGGTTCATACAAGGGAGGACGATCCAGGATTGTCTAGGGTGGGCTTTCGAATACTTATATCAATGTCATGCTTCAAAAAGAGAGATTATCATCCTCAAGCTAGATTTTGAGAAAGCTTTTGATAAGGTAGAACACAAGTCCATTTTAAACATCCTGCAGGCCAAAGGCTTTCCAGACAGGTGGTGCACTTGGATCTCTAATATCTTAGGTTCAGGAACTTCCTCAATACTACTTAATGGTGTACCAGGCAAAGATTTCCACTGTAAGAGGGGAGTTAGACAGGGGGATCCTTTATCCCCTCTTCTATTTGTGCTAGCAGCTGATCTCTTGCAAAGTATAGTCAATAGAGCCTATGTAAGGTCCAAAAAGGCTAGAGGGGGGGTGAATAGCCTAATTAAAACTTCTACAAGAATTACTTAACCACAAGTTAGTACAAAAGGTGGCGGAGCAAAATGCACTAGCTCTAACTAATTAAGCAAGCCACCTACACAAGTCTAGTACAAGGCTATCCACTAAACACAACAACAACAAGCTAGATACAAGATGTAATACGAGAGAAGAGCTTCGAGTGATTATACCGCCGTGTAGAGATGAGAAGTACCAATCAATCAATCACACAAGAGAAATCCTCGGGAAGAGAATGACACAAGAATTTATCCCGAGGTTCACTTGCTTCCCGGCAAGCTACTCCTCGTTGTGGCGATACACCCACTTGTCGGTTCACGAGCTAATCAACTATCAAGAGTCGAGCCCTCGGCGGGCACCGCACAACCGCACACAAGATGGGGATCCTCCAAGCCACGAGCTCCACTAGAGTATCCAATTCGCGAACTCCCGCGGGGAAGGATCAAGAACCCCTTACAACACTTGGTGAGGGCTCCAACAATCTCCAATTGCGAGCTCAATCACCTCCGCTGCTCCAAGCCGTCTACCGTGTCGGGAAACACGGAAGAGTAACAAGAAATCCGCAGCAACTCGAAGATCAAGTACCTCTAGAATGCAACTCTCAAGCAATGCACTTGAATCTCACTCAATCTTACTCAAGATGTGCAACTATGCAAAGAGATGAGTGGAGGGGTTGTTCTCTAGCTCAAAGGATGTCTCTAGGTCTCAAAATGTGCAAGAGATACCCTCAAACCCCGGACACCCTCTATTTATAACGAAGGGGTACGCAGCTAGCCGTTACAGACGACGCAGCAGAAATCGCGCTGACCGGACGCTCCGGTCAGGGTGACCGGACGCGTCCGGTCACTACGCGACAGACGTAAACAGTGCGCGTCAGAACTAGCCGTTGCCCTGATCGGACGCGCTCCTTCGATCGACCGGACGCGACAGTGCCAGCGTCCAGTCGCGTTCCAGTAAGCACCCGACGCGACCGGACGCGTCCGTTCGTACGTGACTGGACGCGCCAGCCACGTCCGATCGCGCTTCGCTGCGCTCGGCCTCTCTGGACACTTGACCGGACGCTCCGGTCCCGTGAGGCACCGGACGCGCCGGTCGCGCGCTTAACTTTTACGCTCAGTTGAACTGACCGGACGCGCTGGTCAGGCCAGACTCGCGTCCGGTCACAAACCCTAGCACCCGCGCCGCGATGAACTGACCGGACGCGTCCGATCAAACCGAGACCGCGTCCGGTGCAGCGTCCGGTCAACACAGTGACCGTCGTTCGCCTCCGTTTCTTTTCCAACTTTCGGCGCAATAGAAAATAGGCATTTCATTTCCTCGAAAATGCCTGAATCCCGCCTCGCAAGCTCGGCGGGAGGGAAAGAGGAACCCAAACCCCTCTCTACCGCTTAAACTCCACCGCCTTCGCAAATGTGCTAACACCACCAAGTGTACACCACCATGTGCATGTGTGTTAGCATTTTATAAACATTTTTTAAGGCGTTATGTTAGCTCTTTACTAGATCCTAATGCATATGCTCAAGACATTGATCTAGTGGCACTTGATTCCCGAGCTAACCGTGATTGCCCCTCTTGATAGTCGGCTATGTATCCTAAACCCGGTCAATCACTTCTCTACTCATCTTAGACCGGCAAAAGAAAAACCCTATTGTTATACCTTTGCCTTGTGCTCTTAGATCCTTCTCCTCCACTTGATCATCATGTCCATCATATTATGTGCGTCTCCATCATGATCTTGATCATCATTTCATGCACCAAATCATGTGGTCTTGTGGCCATCTCTCCATGCCATTTCCACCTCCATCACATGTTGCTTATGCCTAGCTTAATCACACTTGATACAATAGCATTAGCAACTTGGTGTCATTAATTACCAAAACCAAACTTGAGCTTTCAATCTCCCCCTTTTTGGTAATTGATGACAACCATCACAAAGATATGAAATGAAATCAATTTTCAATTTCGATAGTATTAGCTCCCCTTACATACGTGCTTCCATGAGTTTGGTTCAATTATACACATATGTATGGATTTGAAATTTGGGAGAGTTACTACTATCAAATTGATGCTAAGGTATATAGAGTGGACCTTTGAAGCGTGATACCAATCGGAGTTGCCTTTATATACCATCCTTAACATCGATGTAGCTAGACACCACTTGTAATACATCACTTGTAAAGATCACAGACACTAAAGTACCCCGTGAGATCAACATTATAAGCAAAGGTGTCTATAAATACCACTTGTAAAGCTACTCACAACAAATCATTATTCAAGTTCTAATTCTAGCAATCACCATACAAACATGAATATGAATTTAAGCTTTGCAATGCAACAATTCATCATGTTAATGCACATACAAATGCAACAAGCAGTTCATGAGCTTGCTCCCCCTACTTGTGTGCTCAATTTTTAATTTCTCTCCCCTTACTATATCTTTCTCCCCCTACTTGTGTGCTCAATTTTTAATTTCTCTCCCCTTACTATATCTTTCTCCCCCTTTGTGACTTTTCTATCTTTGTGACTTTTCTATCTTTGTGACTTTTCTCTCCCCCTTTGTCAACAATCACCAAAAAGGTGCCAATTTTAGTGAGAATTAAGTCAATTAATATGAGGGAGTCCAAATTATGGTTCAATCTAGATCACTTGCCTTGAATATGTAATTCGGTTTGATCCAAGGACAAGCTTCTTTACACCTCATAAAGTATAAGGGTTATCTTGACCATGTTGAATTACACATCATGAGCTCATTTTCTAGATTCAACACTAGGTTTGCAAGCCCACAAACATGTCATATGCTACCACTAGATCAATCAAACATAGAAGCAATAGTGGTACCATATGTACATTAAACTCATTTGATTTTCATGAATGAGCCTATTTGTCATGCAAATATGTCTATATGTTCTAAACATGTCCTTAGCAAAGTATGAATGATATGCCAAACACCTTTACCTTGCTATGTTGGAGGAGAGGCATGTCATATAGGAATGTGGGGTGCACTTATTTCAGGTTGGAGAAGTCAAGTATGTTCAATTCATTCTTCAACTTGTAAAATCTCTTCTCATCAAGTGGCTTTGTAAAGATATCAGCTAGTTGATCTTCGGTGCCAATGCTCTCAATGCTAATATCACCCTTTTGTTGATGGTCTCTTATGAAGTGATGCCTAATATCAATGTGCTTGGTTCTTGAATGTTGAACCGGATTTTGAGTCATCTTGATAGCACTCTCATTGTCACAAAACAATGGCACATTCTTGAACTTGATTCCAAAATCATTCAAAGTGGCCTTCATCCTAAGCAATTGTGCACAACAACTACCGGCACTAATGTATTCGGCCTCGGCGGTAGATAGTGCAACACTATTTTGTTTCTTTGATGACCATGACACAAGAGACCTTCCAAGCAATTGACAAGTGCCACTTGTGCTCATTCTATCAATCTTGCATCCACCATAGTCGGAATCCGAATATCCAATCAACTCAAAATTAGATCCCTTGGGATACCATAATCCAATATTATGAGTGCCCTTAAGATATCTCAATATTCTCTTGGTTGCTTTCAAGTGACTCTCTCTAGGTGAAGCTTGATATCTTGCACATTTGCACACACTAAACATCACATCCGGCCTAGAAGCGGTGACATAGAGCAAACTTCCAATCATAGACCGGTATTGCTTTTGATCTACCATGTTGCCACTAGCATCAACACCCAATTGATCATTAGTGCCCATTGGTGTACTCATTGGCTTAGCATCTTGCAATCCAAACTTCTTGATCATGTCCTTGATGTACTTCTCTTGACTTACAAAAGTGCCATTCTTCATTTGCTTGATTTGAAGTCCAAGAAAGTAACTAAGCTCTCCAATCATAGACATCTCAAACTCTTTTGCCATCATATTTCCAAACTCTTCATAAAAATCTTGATTGGTTGATCCAAAGATAATGTCATCCACATAGATTTGTAACACAAACAAGTCATTTCCAAGCTTCTTGGTGAAGAGAGTGGTGTCAACCTTTCCCATCTTGAACCCTTTAGAGAGAAGAAAGTCCCTCAATCTCTCATACCATGCTCTAGGTGCTTGCTTCAAACCATACAAAGCCTTCTTTAGCTTGAAAACATGGTTGGGCTTCTTGTCATCTTCAAAACCGGGAGGTTGCTCAACATAAACTTCTTCATTGATGTAACCATTGAGAAATGCACTCTTGACATCCATTTGATAGAGCTTAATGTTGTGTGCACAAGCATATGCTAATAAGATTCTAATTGCCTCCAATCTTGCAACCGGTGCATATGTTTCTCCAAAGTCAAGACCTTCAACTTGTGTGTAACCTTGTGCTACTAATCTTGCCTTGTTCCTCACAACCATGCCATCTTGATCTTGCTTGTTTCTAAAGACCCACTTAGTACCAATCACATTGTAGTTCTTCGGCCTTTCAACAAGTTCCCAAACTTGATTTCTAGTGAAGTTGTTTAGCTCTTCATGCATGGCATTTACCCAATCGGAATCCTTCAAAGCATCATCTATTTTCTTAGGTTCTTCAAGTGACACAAATGAGTAGTGCTCACAAAAGGATGCTAGTCTTGATCTAGTTTGAACACCACTTTGAATTCCACCAATGATTTGGTCCAATGGATGATCTCTTGCAATACTAGTAGGTTGGAGTATTGGGAGTTGATTGCTTCCACTTGTTTGACCTTGATCTTGAGCTTCATCATGAGTACCACTAGAGCTTGCTTGATTTGTATCAATTTGCACACTTTGGTTGATCATATGAATATCATCATCATCAACTTGCCTTGGCCTAACATCACCAATGTCCATGTTCTTCATTGCATTTGACAATTGATCTCCTCTCACGTCATCAAGGTTTTGAGCTTCATTTTGAGATCCTTGGGTTTCATCAAACTCAACATCATGAACTTCTTCCAAGGTGCCATTTGTGAGATTCCAAACTCTATATGCTTTGCTTGTGGTAGAATAACCAAGTAAGAACCCTTCATCACATTTCTTTTCAAACTTGCTCAATCTAGTGCCTTTCTTGAGAATATAGCATTTGCAACCAAACACTCTAAAGTATGCAATGTTGGGCTTTCTTCCATTCAATAGCTCATATGGTGTCTTCCCAAGCTTCCCATGGCAATAGAGACGGTTGCTACAATAGCAAGCCGTGTTGATAGCTTCACTCCAAAACGAATGACTCACATTGTATTCACTAAGCATTGATCTAGCCATGTCAATCAAAGTTCTATTCTTTCTTTCAACTACACCATTTGATTGAGGAGTGTATGTTGGTGAGAATTGATGTCCAATACCGAGATCATCACATAAATCTTCAATTCTTGTGTTCTTGAACTCACTACCATTGTCACTTCTAATCTTCTTGATGGTAGTCTCAAACTCATTTTGCACTCTCTTGACAAAAGACTTGAATAGATCATAAACATCACTCTTGTCATAGAGAAAGAACACCCAAGTGTATCTAGTGTAGTCATCAACAATCACAAAACCATACTTGTTGCCACCAATGCTAGTGTATGTTGTTGGCCCAAACAAGTCCATGTGCAATAGCTCAAATGCCTTTGATGTACTCATTTCACTTTTACTAGGATGTGTATTTCCAACTTGTTTACCGGCTTGACAAGCACTACAAGGTTTATCCTTCTCAAAGGTGACATCCTTCAAGCCTCTAACTAAGTCATGCCTCAAAAGTTTGTTCAATTGTTTCATTCCAACATGACCAAGCCTTCTATGCCACAACCATCCCATACTAGATTTGCTAAGCAAGCATGATGTCAATTGTGTCTCACTATCATTGAAGTCAACCAAGTATAAACTACCATGTCTAAATCCTTTGAATATCAAATTTGATCCATCAACACTTATGACTTCAACATCATCACTACCAAATATGCACTTGAAGCCAAGATCACAAAGTTGTGCCACCGACAAAAGATTAAAATCCAAGCTCTCAACTAGCAACACTTTTGATATGCTCATGTCATTTGAGATAGCAATTTTACCAAGCCCCTTGACCTTGCCTTTCTTGTTGTTGCCAAACGTGATAGCATCAAAACCACCATTTTGACTTGTATCAATTGATTTGAACATACAAGAATCCCCGGTCATATGTTGAGTGCACCCACTATCAAGCACCCAATGCCTTGCTCCGTCTTTGTAATTGACCTACTGAAAGTCCTATGTTTGGTGTTGGTAATTAGTGACAATGCCTAAGTACTAATCCTATGCCTAAGTTGTATGTAGCATATGAGGATTAGTACATTCCAAGGTTGGTGGCAAGATGGATATGGTGATCATGATGGCCACACTTGGATTTGGACGCAACCCTACGTGATCAAGGCAAAGGTATATGCTTAAGGGTTGTATTTTAGTAACCAAGACACCTAGTGGGTGTGGTTACATTATAGGATAGATAGCCGTACTATAAAGAGGGGAATGACGCGGCTATTGAACTCCTAAGTGCCTCTAGATGTGCATTTCATGATCATATGCATTTGGATAGAACTAATAACGCCTCGAAAAACTGATTGTGAAAATGCTAACACACTCACACATGACGTGATCACTTGGTGATGTTAGCACGTTTGCGACGGCGTTGGAGTTTGAGCGGTAGAGAGGGTTTGGGGTCTTCTCTCCCTCCCGCCGAGCGTGCGAGCGCGGGATTCAGGCGATTTCGGAGAAATGAAATGCCCATTTTCCACTACGCCGGAAGTCGGAAATCAAACGAAAATCAAACGGAGGCGATCGGAGGTCACAGTGGTGACCGGACGCTGCACCGGACGCGGTCACTGTTTGACCGGACGCGTCCGGTCAGTGTCCAGTGTCTGCGCGTTTTTCAGTTGTGTGATCGGACGCGAGGCGCGTCCGGTCACAGGCGACCGGACGCGTCCGGTCGTCCAGGGAGCTTACTGGACTCCGACCGGACGCGGGCACTGTGGCGTCCGGTCAGTTCAACAGCGCGTCCGGTCGTTGGTTCGTTTTGCGCGACTCAGGGTTGACCAGCGCGTCCGGTCAGTCACGGGACCGGCGCGTCCGGTCGTGACCAGCGCGTCCGGTCGTTGCGACCGGCGCGTCCGGTCAATGTTTCGAAAACTAGCCGTTGCGCGACCGGCGCGTCCGGTCAGTTGGACCAGCGCGTCCGGTCAGCGCGACTGCTGCTGATTTCAGTTTCTAACGGCTATATTCGAAGGGGTACGTCTATAAATACTCGTTGGCCGGCTCAAGGCTCTTACTCTTGGACATTTGACATACTTGTGAGCACTTTGAGCTAAGCAACTCCCCTCCCACTCATCTCTCTTGCTTGTTTGCATATTCGAAGTGAGATTGAGTGATCCAAGTGCATTTGCATTGTGAGATAGCATCTAGTTGGCACTTGGTGGTTGATTTGCTGCGGGATTCTTGTTTCTCTTGGTGGTTGCCGCCACCTAGACGGCTTGGAGCAGCTTGGAGGCGTTGGCAAGAGTTGGTGATTGGTCTTGGCCACCTCCGGTGATTGTGAGGGGTTTGTGCCTACCTCGGCGGAGCGCCAAAGGCAACATTAGTGGATTGCTCGTGTCATTTGCAACCTTTTGCCATTTGGTAGGTTCTTGTGGCGCCTTTTGAGAGGCTCGGTGTGAGACCGATTAGCCACCGAACCACGTGGTGAAAAGGGACACAACGGGGACTAGCGTGCCGGCAAGCACGTGAACCTCGGGATAAATCTTCGTGTCATCACTTTCATATTGTGATTGATTGATCCCGGTGTTCGGTTGTCTTGGTTTTTATTGTTGATCATATTGGTTGGCTCAATACTTCGCCCCTCGGTGATACCCTCCTAACTCTCACTTGTATTACTTTCTTAGTTATCTTTGCTAGCTAGTTAGCTTTGCTAAAGTAGCTCTTTTGTGTAGCTTGCTAGTTGTAGTGGTAGTTACCTCCTCGGTTTGACTTGTGCGGTTGAGTGCAAATATACTAGAATTGTGAATTGGATAGGTGGCTTGCAAACACCCCGTAGGCTAAGCAAAACTCGCATCTCGCTATTTGTTGTATTGATAAACTTGTTTAGTTTGTCATTGTAGAAAATTTTAAAAGGCTATTCACCCCCCCTCTAGCCATCAAGACCTTTCACCTACAAGATAAGATCAATTCTTTTTAGGTACCCAAACTTGTTTGGGTCCTCCAAGGTTAGTGACCAAGCTCTTTGGTATCCAAATGGATTTCTTCTTTGAGCCCATCCATGGTGCACCAATGAACTTAGCATGAACACCATTTGTACCCTTGGTAAGTATATAGAAAGAATCAAACTTAATTGAGGATACATTAGCATTGGATTTCTTGTTCATGCAATGTTGCTCTATGTGACCAACTTGCTTGCAACTTTTGCAATAGCTACCATTGTTCTTCACAAAACGAGACTTGTGAGGAGCAAAAGCGGCCTTGCCTTTCTTGGGGTTATAGCCCAATCCCTCTTTGTAGAGAGAAGCTCTTTGGCTTCCTAAGCACATAAGCAAGCGGTCCTCACCACCATAAGCCTTAGCTAAGGTGTGATTGAGCTCTTTTACCTCCTTGAGATTTTCATTCTCAACTATAAGTGTGGAGTCACAAGTGAAACCATCACTACTAGATGAGGATGATATAGATGCGCTACATGAAGGGTTAGTGGTAGCAACAACAATAGGCTTATGACAAGATTCATCAATTATATCACAAGATATGCCTATGTTGCAAGTTTTAACTTTCTCAACATTAGTTGGCATGTTTTCACATTTTTCAACTAGAGAGGAATGAGCTTCTTCAAGCTTAGTGTGAGACTTTTGAAGCTTCTTATGGTCTACCTTTAGACTCTCATAAGATGCCCTAAGCTCATCAAGTTCTTGCATAAGGTTTTTCTTTTCCTTAAGCAAGCCCTTGCACTCCTTTCTAGATTCTTTAAAATGTTGAGTGCAATCTTCTAGCATAGTGATTAGTTCATCTTTAGTGAATTCTTCTTCATCACTATCACTAGCATTATCATGATCACTCTCATCATCGGATGATACCTTAGCGGCCTTAGCCATGAAGCACGATGGAGTGTCGAAGAGGGAAACCTTCTCTTGGATGGCAATGCTAGCATGTCCCTTCTTCTTGCTCTTGTTGTCATCCTCATCATCACTTGAGGAATCATCACTATCCCATGTAGCAACATGAGAGTCATTCTTCTTTTTATGAGAGCTTTCCTTCTTTTCTTGCTTCTTCTTTTGCTTCTTCCTCTCCTTCTTGATAGCATCTTCATCATCACTATCATAAGGACACTTTGCAATGAGATGGTCCTTGCTATGTCATCTAAAACATCTCATGGTATGCTCATTTTTCTTGGATGAGTTCTTCCTCCTTCTTGCACGAAAGCCCTTCTTCTTCATGAATTTGCCAAATTGCTTAACAAAGAGAGCCATCTTCTCATCAATGTCTTCACTATCACAAGAGTTTGAGTCTTCTTCACTTGATGATTCAATCTTGGATTTGCCCTTGGATGTGGTGGCTTTGAATGCCACACTCTTCTTCTTCTCATCATCCTTCTTCTCACTTTCTTTCTTCTTCTTTTTGACCAACTCCTCTTTCTCATCATCTTCTCTATATGAATCATCGGTCATCACTTCTTGGAATACTTGTTGAGGAGTTGAATCCTTCAATGTAGTCCTCACTAGCACGGTGATCAATGTATCAAACCTCTTGGGCAAGCTTCTCAAAAACTTCATAGAGAATTGGTTGTCCTTGACTTCCTCACCAAGTGCCTTGAGCTCATTGACAATGACTTGCAATCTATGAAACATCTCCGGTACACTCTCATCATCTTGCATCTTGAAGCTTGAAAATTTTTCTTGCAAGATATATGCTTTAGCGGTCTTTGTGCCTTCGGTGCCCTCAAATGTTTCTTCTAGCTTGGCCCAAGCATCATGAGTGATCTCAATGTTCTTCACTTGCTCAAAGGTCTTGTCATCTAGTGCCTCATGAAGAGCACTAATGGCAATGTCATTGCATTGGAGCTTCTTCTCTTCCACCGGTGTAGGTGCTTCCGGATTAGCAACCTCAAATTTTGTTTCGGTGACCTTCCACACTTCTCTATTGATTGACTTGAGGTGTGCGGTCATCTTAACCTTCCAATATGCATAATTTGTCCCATCAAAGTGAGGTGCCTTCTTGGTGTTGTTGATGTGCAAGCTTAATTGAGCCATTTCTTTTTCACCGTAGGTTGTTAAGCCCCAAATAAACGGTGCCTCGGCTCCGATACCACTTGTAAGGTCCAAAAAGGCTAGAGGGGGGGTGAATAGCCTAATTAAAACTTCTACAAGAATTACTTAACCACAAGTTAGTACAAAAGGTGGCGGAGCAAAATGCACTAGCTCTAACTAATTAAGCAAGCCACCTACACAAGTCTAGTACAAGGCTATCCACTAAACACAACAACAACAAGCTAGATACAAGATGTAATACGAGAGAAGAGCTTCGAGTGATTATACCGCCGTATAGAGATGAGAAGTACCAATCAATCAATCACACAAGAGAAATCCTCGGGAAGAGAATGACACAAGAATTTATCCCGAGGTTCACTTGCTTCCCGGCAAGCTACTCCTCGTTGTGGCGATACACCCACTTGTCGGTTCACGAGCTAATCAACTATCAAGAGTCGAGCCCTCGGCGGGCACCGCACAACCGCACACAAGATGGGGATCCTCCAAGCCACGAGCTCCACTAGAGTATCCAATTCACGAACTCCCGCGGGGAAGGATCAAGAACCCCTTACAACACTTGGTGAGGGCTCCAACAATCTCCAATTGCGAGCTCAATCACCTCCGCTGCTCCAAGCCGTCTACCGTGTCAGGAAACACGGAAGAGTAACAAGAAATCCGCAGCAACTCGAAGATCAAGTGCCTCTAGAATGCAACTCTCAAGCAATGCACTTGAATCTCACTCAATCTTACTCAAGATGTGCAACTATGCAAAGAGATGAGTGGAGGGGTTGTTCTCTAGCTCAAAGGATGTCTCTAGGTCTCAAAATGTGCAAGAGATACCCTCAAACCCCGGACACCCTCTATTTATAACGAAGGGGTACGCAGCTAGCCGTTACGGACGACGCAGCAGAAATCGCGCTGACCGGACGCTCCGGTCAGGGTGACCGGACGCGTCCGGTCACTACGCGACAGACGTGAACAGTGCGCGTCAGAACTAGCCGTTGCCCTGACCGGACGCGCTCCTTCGATCGACCGGACGCGACAGTGCCAGCGTCCGGTCGCGTTCCAGTAAGCACCCGACGCGACCGGACGCGTCCGGTCGTACGTGACCGGACGCGCCAGCCACGTCCGATCGCGCTTCGCTGCGCTCGGCCTCTCTGGACACTTGACCGGACGCTCCGGTCCCGTGAGGCACCAGACGCGCCGGTCGCGCGCTTAACTTTTACGCTCAGTTGAACTGACCGGACGCGCTGGTCAGGCCAGACTCGCGTCCGGTCACAAACCCTAGCACCCGCGCCGCGATGAACTGACCGGACGCGTCCGATCAAACCGAGACCGCGTCCGGTGCAGCGTCCGGTCAACACAGTGACCGTCGTTCGCCTCCGTTTCTTTTCCAACTTTCGGCGCAATAGAAAATAGGCATTTCATTTCCTCGAAAACGCCTGAATCCCGCCTCGCAAGCTCGGCGGGAGGGAGAGAGGAACCCAAACTCCTCTCTACCGCTTAAACTCCACCGCCTTCGCAAATGTGCTAACACCACCAAGTGTACACCACCATGTGCATGTGTGTTAGCATTTTATAAACATTTTTTAAGGCGTTATGTTAGCTCTTTACTAGATCCTAATGCATATGCTCAAGACATTGATCTAGTGGCACTTGATTCCCGAGCTAACCGTGATTGCCCCTCTTGATAGTCGGCTATGTATCCTAAACCCGGTCAATCACTTCTCTACTCATCTTAGACCGGCAAAAGAAAAACCCTATTGTTATACCTTTGCCTTGTGCTCTTAGATCCTTCTCCTCCACTTGATCATCATGTCCATCATATTATGTGCGTCTCCATCATGATCTTGATCATCATTTCATGCACCAAATCATGTGGTCTTGTGGCCATCTCTCCATGCCATTTCCACCTCCATCACATGTTGCTTATGCCTAGCTTAATCACACTTGATACAATAGCATTAGCAACTTGGTGTCATTAATTACCAAAACCAAACTTGAGCTTTCAGCCTATCAGACGGGGCTGTTCCAACTCCCAATTCCAAATAGAGATTTGGAACACTTCCCAATTATTCAATATGCAGATGATACCTTGTTAATAATGCAAGCAGATACTAGGCAACTCTTCTGCCTGAAAGCTTTATTACAAAGTTTTGCAGATTCTACAGGACTTAAAGTCAACTTTCATAAGTCTTGCTTGATCCCTATTAATGTTCCAAGGCACAAAGTCCCTTTGCTCACTGGGGTTTTTGGTTGTGTAGAGGGTCAGCTTCCTTTCACTTATTTGGGAATTCCTTTGGGAACTACAAAGCCATTAGTAAAGGACTATGCCCCCCTAATTTGCAGGGTAGAGCGAAAGCTTTCTGCTAGCTCAGCATTCTTATCATATTCAGGCAGACTATAGTTAATTAATTCAGTCATCTCATCACTCCCTACTTATTTTATGTGCTCTCTGAGTTTGCCTAAAACAGTGATTGCCATTATTGATAAATTTAGAAAAAATTGCCTTTGGAGAGGATGTGATTTCAATGCTAAAGGATATAATCTGGCTGCTTGGGATTTGGTGACAGCGCCAAAAGAAAAAGGGGGACTGGGAATTAAGGATTTGTACATCCAGAATGATGCCTTGTTATTGAAACATTTGCAAAAATTCTATAACAAAGTGGAAGTGCCTTGGGTGCAGTTGATCTGGTCAACTTACTATCACCAAAAAGTACCCCATCTGACCACTGCTAGAGGTTATTTCTGGTGGAAAGACATACTTAAGTTGAATGTTCAGTTCAGAAACATTGCTTATTGCCTTTCTGGTATGGGTGATACAGTTGGTCTTTGGGAGGATAACATCACACAGCAACCCTTTTCAGTTAGGTTCCCAAACCTCTATGATTATGCTATCAACAAGAAGATGTCACTCAAAACTGGTCTAACAGCTTCTAATCTGCTAGATATTTTTAGGTTACCAATGTCTAGAGTGGCTTATAATGAGTACCTTATATTCAAGGAAGATTTAGACTCACTCAGATCTGATACCCACCAAACTGATGTGTGGATTTGTAACTGGAACAGTGGATTATACAGCTCCAGACGATATTATAAACATCAGTTCTTGCAGGTCATACCTCCTCCTCCTTTTTGTTGGATTTGGAAAGCAAAGTGCATGCCAAGAATAAAATTTTTTGCTTGGTTATTACTGGCTGATCGGCTTAACACGAGGGATATTCTCAGAAGAAGACACAAACATCTTGAGGAGGGCTACCACTGTGTCTTATGCCATGATCAGGTTGATGAGACCTCCCTGCACCTGTTCTTTGACTGCTCGTCAAGCATCGCCAGATGGTACTGCATCGGTATACAATGGGAACATGCAGAGAACATTTTTGACTTACTGCAACATCAGCACAACACCTTTACTGGTTCATACTTCATGGATTTGTTCATGATCGGTGCCTGGTGCATATGGAAGGAAAGGAATGACCTCATTTTCAATCATAAAGTGCCATCTCTAGGGAATTGGAAACATTTGTTCAAGAATGAAGTTAAGCTTCATCTCTTTAGGTTACCCTTTGCCAAACGTGGTTTAATCATGAATTGGTTAAACGCTTTGTAATCCTCCCTGTCCCTTTAGCCCGTTGGCCGGTCTCTGTCTTTGGTAGGCGGTACTAGGTCAGTTTTGTTTTCCTTTCTGCTTTGTACTCGTTAACACCCTGCTAACCTTCCTGTTCTTTCTCTTTCTTTGTTAATATATTCTACTGGGGAGCAAAGCTCCATAGTTTTCTTTCAAAAAAAAAAGATCTAGTTTCTTTGCACAAGACCAAGTTTCTTGTGGTTTTCTTTTTTTTCCTCTCCTCTTTATTAATGTTTGTTGTCGCATTAGTAAAATATCATATGTAGGGTACCATATGAAATGGTATGGAAATTATCCCAACTACATATAGCATTGGGAGTGCCCTTAAATACACTAATAATCTATTAGCTATTTTTTTTAGAAAAATGATAATCTATTATGCTAACGTCGTAGGTGGTACCGCAAGGTAGTAAATGTCGCACGCGGTTTCTAAAGGAATTGCATTTCGTTTGGGACAGAGTGTTTGAGAGGCGGATTGCTGTCCCCGATCGGCCGATCGGCTGTGCTCGCTGTTGCTGCTGGTTAGCTACAGTAGCCGGAGAGAGAAACATGCAGCAACAGCCGTAGTAACTGTACAAGAAAGGCAGCCGAGCAGATGTTTCTAGTGGAATTTTAGAGTCGCCACGTGGGCTTCCATCGGGTCAGGGACTTTTGGGTCACAAAGGCGAAGCACCCGTCACCAAATGTTGGCCCGGTCCAGTATGCATGAAAATTGAGCCTAATATGGTATATAACCCACGATTTATATATTATTTATATTATATATATATATAGAGGCAATATATGAAGCGCCATCCAATCCAAGTCGTACCCTCCACTCTGCTTGTAGGCCTCACCGGATGGCGGATGCCTCGCCGCCGGTTAAATGACCGACAGTGATTTGGCTTGATTTGTACTAGAAGATGATGGAGACTATTTTGTGAGACGAATTTTTTAAGCATAATTAATCTATGATTTAATAATGTGGTGCTACAGTAAATATGTGCTAATAACAGATTAATTACGTTTAATAAATTCGTCTCGTGGATTACTAAAAACTTCTATAATTTATTTTTTTATTAATATCCAAACACGTCATGCGATACCTCCTGTGACACCTCTGACTGGATCAAACATCCCAGGATGGCGATCGAGGCGCAGAGATTTTTTTTTTGCCGCGAAACTCTTACGGCTTGTCATGTCATGTCCACATGGGGGCTAGCTGTACTCCCTCTGTCCCTTATTAGACGTCGTTTCCGGTTTTTATGCTCACAAGTTTGACTCGATTTATATAAAATGTGTGCAACATTTGTATCTCCAAATAAATTTATTAAAAAACTAGACTTAAAGACCTTTCCAATGATACTAATTATATACCATAAATATTAATATTTTTTAATATATATTTAATTAAAGTTGTTTCTCGAGAAGCGTAAAGCGACAAGTATTTAGGGACAGAGGGAGTAGTTGATAGGAACATTTTGACCAAATAGTGACCGCGATCGCCATGTGCCACGCCAACACCACGAGCTGGGACGGCCGCTACTTTGAGATGCTGAACGAGACGCGTGGGAGTAGATCTGCCACTTCGTCATGCCGCGAAACTACACGCTGTGGCTGCCGGCTGCCGACCTGTAGAGCGATTAGCAGATTGTCGTGTCTTGTGAATCAACAAGTTTACATTTTTTCCCACGTAATAAAATGTTAATGATTTAGTTAGCAGCTACAAACACCAAGAACTTTTAAAGTCTTTAGTTTGAAGGAAGGATTTTTTATAAACACCGAAAACTTTTAACCCTTATACAACTGGGTGTTATAGGCAGGTGAATCTCTACGTCTGCACGTCAACGCACTACAGGAAACTGGCTCTTTGCTGACTGCAATTTTCTTTGCCAACTGTTTTTTTCGACACTCGGCAAAGAGGTCCCTTTCACAACTGGAATTTACTGCAGTCGGCAAAGCAGGATTTGCCGACTGCCTGGCTTTGCCGACTGCCAGGCAGTTGGCAAAGAATTACAGTCGGCAAAGGCAGGCCATGGTTGACGCCATCCACACCGTCACCTTTGCCGACTGCCACTCCGTCAGCAGTCGGCAAAGGTGCAGGCTTTGCCGACTGCCATCCTCCCTGGCAGTCGGCAAAGGCTCTTTGCCAACTGCCACTGATGGCAGTCGGCAAAGAATTAATTTTTTTTTCGATTTTCGATCCCAGTTTTTTTGTGTTGCCTTGCTACAGTAAGTACATGATATATTCCAAGTTTGGGGTCATTTTGATTTATTTTGCTATATTCCATTGATTTTTGCTGTTTCTTTGATTTTTTTCCGGCAGCTCTAGATTTGAACTGCAGGTACATGAAATAATGGAATCCGGCGAATTAGAAAATGATATTCATGATGTTTGGAGCATGTTGAGGCCGTGTGCGGGGCCTCGCGTGAAATTTCGACCGTGTTGGTGTCGGAACACGCCGAGGCACGCGCGTGAAAAGTGTTTTTAAATTTTATAAAATCGAAACGGAGTCCGAAAATGATGAAACTTGACGACGTGTCTTGCCATCGCATGCGGAGGCTGTGGTAAAAATTTGAGAAAGTTTCGAGCAAGTGGCGACGTCGGGTGGCTAAAACCTGGACTAACGTCGGGTGGCTAACTTGTTATCACATGTGGAGATGTCCATTTAGTGGCGTATATAAATGACCTGCCTATCTAAAAGCATAAGCTAGCTAATTTCAGGTGTGGACACGACTGCCACATAGTCGAGTGGGTTCCATATGCATATTTTTCTTTATTCCCATGTATTCTGGAACTAATATTAATATTAAAAAAAGAGTTAACGTGCAAGGGGATTGAATGCAACGCTCTCATGAATCCAAAGGAACAACCAACCACTCATTACTTGAAACTGCATTTTTCCTATGTGCCATGTATTTTTTTACGGGCATAAAAATACCCATAGAGAAAATTTGTTTAGATCCATCTTTCGATCTGACCACTTGTGCTATATATGAGGCTGCAGTCTGAATGCCAACTTGTAGCCTCCACTATACCACAGCCCAAACTAGCGTCCAACACAGGGTTGGTAAAAATATCGCAATCCCGTTGGACGGTCGGCCGGTATAACTTAGTGACATACAGTCGGTCGCTATATCTTACTATTGCGTCCGAGAGTTGGCCGCTACTTTTATTGTGGTCTAGCGTCCGTCGATCGGTCGGTATAGCTTATTAACTGGGTCCGTCAGTCGGTCGGCATATTGAATTGGGCCTGCACCCACCGATTCGCGCCTACGATTTAGAGGACCAGCAGAGTTGCCGCCTATTCTTAAAACAAAAAAAGAGTTGCCACCGCTCTCTAATTAATGGCGCCTAAAATTTAGCGGACCCACTTGTCAGATCAGATTGGCGAAAACCCTTTGCCTCTCCAATTATTTCCTCCCCGCCGCCACATCTTCTCGGTCCCCCGCTTCCCTGCCCGAGAGCGCGACCCGGCGGCTCCCCAGCGCGGCGCCCCGGCGCACCCCACCTCCGGCGGTTCCTCGGCGCCCCCTGCGGATCCAACACGCGCCCCCCCTGCGGATCCCCTACGGACCCCACGCACACGCTCGGCTGCTCCCCGGCGCGCACCACCGGCGCGGCACCGCCGGAGAAATTCAAAAACCATACTCCTATTCCTATCCTACTACGAAGCAAGCGAGCAAGCGACCGGGCAGGCGATTCCTCCTCCCTCGCACACGCACCGGCGAGGGCGGCGGCGCTTGGGCTGGGCTCCCCGACCGCCTGCCTCCTAGGAGAGGAAGCTCACTGCTCCGCCTCGACCTCGTTGCGCGCTCCCGGGGACGACCGCTCCTGCTCGGCTACGCCGGATCGCGCTCCTCCCCGTCCCCGGCCGCCGCGCTGGTGAGTGTCTGGCTTCTCCGCTGTACTGCACATGCTCCCTCCCTCCCTCCCCCTTCCTTCTCCTCGTTTCCTTGCGCGGCGCGCGGCGGTTGCGGTTGCTGCTCGCCACCTCTCCACTCCCACTCCTACCCCCCGCGCAGAGGAGTTGACGGCGTGTTGCGTCTGGGCTGGATCTGGGTGGGTGGGCCCTCGCCGGGGTCACCCGTCGCCACCCGATCTGCTCCTGTGCTGTGGCGAGGGGGCGCGGACCGGCAGGCAAGTGCGCACCCCGGTTTCCCCAGTGGCGCGGTAGATTAGGAAACCGGTTTGCTCCGCTCTGGGTGGATTTGTTCTAGAAAGGAAGGTAGTTTGTTTATCCGCGGCTGCTCGCTTCCGGGATTTCGTATTTTTGGTAACGCGAGTTCTTCGGATCGGGTTTCCATATATTATGCTGGTATATAAATCCGATCCACTCACTACTACGCGTCCCCTGGTGTCTCAGTGCCGACTAGATTAGTTTTGTTTGCTCCCCCGTTTGACAAGGGTTCAGATCGGACATCATTCTCGAATTTGAGATGCAGATTCCTTTGTGGGGATTTTGCGAGATCCTGGAATCAGCAGTTCCTCGTCTACGTCCAGCGGAGTCTAGAACGAATGCTGCTCGAGACATGACATGATCATTCAATTTAGTACACATGGAAATTGCTTTGTCTGTGCTTGCATGAATCAGTGGAAACTAGAGCTGTATTTTCATTTCTATAACATTCTGGGTGTCAATTTTTGCAGCATTTCAAATTTCGAAAGTTGATGCTTAGATTCCTGTAAAATACTACTGACGTCTGTAGTTTATTTCTGCTGCTAGAAACTAAACATTGGTTTATTTGAATTCGAAGTCGAGGCATTTTAGAAAATGTCTTTACTAGTTTGCCAGCAATTGCATTTATGATGAATGATGCAATTTGTTCTATATTTAAGTGATTGCATATAATAAATTACACTAACATTTTAGAACATTTGACTCTGTTAGTGTAATTCAGCAGTGAACTTAGATATTTTCTTAAAAGTGAAAATCTTATTTGTGCACTATGAACCTGTAATGAACTTAGATATTTTTGTTCTCACTAATTGTTTTTCTTTTTCAGGAGGGCTCCCATTGGAGGCTAGCCGGAGGAGCACGACTCGGCACTGCCCCGCTAGCCTTTCTTCACCGGCACCTGCGGTATGACCCCTCTTTCCGCCACATGTAGTCGTAGGTCGCGTTACCCAGTTAGGCGTCTCCCGTCCGAAACGGATACGGTTGGAAGTATGTGTTCTTCGCATATGTATAACCATATCCGTTTCGGATTGTCCACGTTATTTGGACAGCCCGAGGATGCGCAGACAAGGTTAGCTCCCATGTTCCGCTCCCGTCCGAGTCGGAGTTTCGGCAGGACCTCCCCGTTGTTCTCTGGATACACACTCTCCCCGCCGGGACGTGTATCGGGAGAACAGCGGGGAGGTGCTGCCGAAATTTCATCTCGGACGGGAGCGGAGCATGGAAGCTAACCTCGTCTGCGCATGCTCGGGTGGGATTAGGACCTATCCTTCACCTATTAGATGGTAGGAGCGGAGCATG
Organism: Saccharum spontaneum; assembly: GCA_022457205.1. Lineage (NCBI taxonomy): Eukaryota > Viridiplantae > Streptophyta > Magnoliopsida > Poales > Poaceae > Saccharum > Saccharum spontaneum. The sequence continues at coordinate 9,151,536 of CM039583.1, read as the reverse complement.
GAAGTTAACATTGCCGCATGACAGAGCATGGGTGACCGTGAGTGGATCACTCGGGCTTCGCAAGTAAGAGCCACGAATGGATCAGGGGGACGACTGAGTTCCTGGAGCATGCATTTGGCCCAGCTGCTAAAGGGTCGATTCGGATGTCGTGTCCCTGCAGCGAGTGCAGGAACAAGAAGAAGAAAGTAAAGGCTCAAGTGTTGAGAGATCTGTTCAAGCACGGGTTCGTTCCAAACTATACCCGTTGGCGCCACCATGGTGAATACCATCCTATTAGGGACGAGGTTGTGCGACCCATCCTCGAGGAGTATGATGGCGATGCCGGGATGGCAGACATGATGGCAGACTTCCACGAAGCACGGTTTGGCGAAGGAATGGATGTGGAGGAAGATCCAGAGGAAACCGCGAAGGCCTTCTACGACATGATGGAGTCGGCACAGAAGCCCCTTCACGAGAAGACAAAGCTTACACAACTGGATGCCGTCTCACGCCTGATAGGGTTGAAGTCGCAGCTGGGCATTAGTCGAGACGGCTTCGATCTCGTGTTGAGCATTGTTGGGGGACTGCTTTCGGCAGATCATGTCCTGCCGACGAACACCTACGCTACACAGAAGCTCCTTCGTGCACTTAAGATGCCGTATGAGGGGATCCATGCTTGTCCGAAGGGGTACGTCCTGTTCAGGGGAGACCTCGAGGAAGCAAAAACCTGTCCGAAGTGCGATGCCTCTAGGTTTGTGTTGGTAGAAGGCTCAGATGGCAGCATGAAACAGTCTAAGGTCCCCAAGAAGGTCGTACGGCACCTTCCTTTCCTATCGAGGCTGCAACGGCTGTATATGACGGAGGAGTCCGTGAAACAGATGACGTGGCACAAGAATGGCAAAAGATACCATCCTGACAAGATGGTACACCCGGCGGACGGTGATGCATGGAAGCACTTCGATAACATGAATCCTGTCAAGGCTATGGAGGCTCGGAATGTACGCGTAGCGCTGGCAACAGATGGGTTCAACCCGTTTGGAATGATGGCGGCCCCGTACACTTGCTGGCCCGTGTTTGTGATCCCCCTCAATCTCCCCCCCGGCGTCATGTTTGAACCTAAGAACGTGCTCTTGACGCTGATAATACCTGGACACCCGGGCGACAATATGGGTGTGTTCATGCAGCCGGTGTGGGATGAATTGGAACTTGCTTGGGAAGAGGGGGTACTCACGTACGACCGGGCTACGAAGAGGAACTTCAGAATGCATGTGTGGTACCAGTATTCAATGCATGACTTCCTGGCGTATGGCTTATTCAGCAGGTGGTGTGTTCACGGGAAGTTCTCTTGCCCGACATGCAAGGCAGATGTGATGTTCACCTGGCTGGCCAAGGGCGGCAAGTTTTCTTCTTTCGACAAGCATTGCCAATTCCTGCCTGAGAACCATGAATTCAGGCTAGATGTAAAGCACTTCAGCAAAGGCATTCAAGTCACCGGCCCCATTCCGCAGGTTAAGAGCCCTGCCGCCATCCTTGCCGACATACAGGCTCTCGAACCTGAGGAAACAGGTGGGTTTAAGGGATATGCTCGGGACCACATGTGGACTCATATATCGGGCTTGACTAGGCTCCCCTACTTCAAGGACCTTCTTCTTCCACACAACATCGATGTAATGCACACAGAAAAGAATGTGGCCGAGGCACTCTGGGCAACACTCATGGACGTTGGCAAAAAGTCGAAGGACAACGTCAAGGCTAGACTGGACCTGGAGATGATCTGTGATAGACCAAACCTGGTGATGAAGACCCCTGCGCCCGGCAGGAAATGGAAAAGGGGGCCGGCCGATTGCATCCTAAAAAGGGCAGATAGGAAGGAAGTTCTGCAGTGGATCAAGACGTTGAAGTTCCCCAATGGGTATGCGGTGAATCTGAGCAGGGGTGTGAACTTGCAGACTATGAAAGTCTTAGGGATGAAGAGCCATGACTTCCACATATGGATTGAGCGGATCCTTCCTACGATGACCCGGGGATACCTCCCAGAGCATGTGTGGCGCGTCCTGGCAGAGTTGAGCTTCTTCTTCCGCCAGCTTTGTGCCAAGGAGTTGTCTCAGGATGTTTGTGTTGAACTGGAGAAGGCTGCACCTCTGTTGCTCTGCAAGTTGGAGATGATATTTCCACCCGGCTTCTTTCTGTCCATGCAGCATCTGATCTTGCACCTACCGCGCAAGGCACGGCTGGGGGGTCCCGTGCAGGCCCGTTGGTGCTATCCAATCGAGAGGTGTCTAAAGCTTCTTCGGAAAAATTGTAGAAATAAAGCCAAGATTGAGGCTTCCGTGGGAGAGGCCTCCGTTCTAGAGGAGGTGTCGACCTTCACACAGGCGTACTATACTGAGAAGCTTCCCAGCATGCACAATCCAACCCCTCGTTACAACGCTGACGAGAACTCATCGATACTCAGCCTTTTCCAAGGGGATCTCGGGAGTGGAAGCGCAGGTACCAACAAGCAGTTGAACCATCAGGAGTGGCAGACTATCATGTTCACATTGTTGATCAACCTTGATGAAGTGATTCCTTATCAGAAGTAAGTTCTCAATGAGCTTGTTACCTACGCCGTCACTATCCTCCATCTATCATGGTCTGACCCTCTAGTTTCTTCCTTCTTTCAGGGAATTTATTAGTCAATACTGGAGAGGCAATAGGGCTCCTACCGAGCAAGAAGAAGACAATCTTCTTAGACACGGTGTGCCTGATTTCATCTCCTGGTTCTGTACAAAGGTACCAACCAACTAACCTCTTTCCGACTTTGTGATTCCACTTTGCTCCCCGGAGCGAGTTATGTAACGATCTCCTACCCTTGCAGACCCGAACGGATGCAGAAATGAGCGATGAATTGAAACAGGTGGGCCGTGGCTTCTCCCGTAGGGTGAAGTCATTCACCGTTTATGATGTGAATGGCTATCGCTTTCGCACGAGAAGCTACGAGGAGAGTCGACCCAACCTAAAAACCATGTGCTGCGGAGTTCGTACACCCGACATGGATGGGACGGACTACTACGACATAGTCGAAGAGATATACGAGCTCAACTTTAAGGGTGCCAAGACTTTAGCGCCGGTGGTATTCAAATGCCATTGGTTCGATCCTGATATCACGAGGAAAGACCTTACGATAGGTCAAGTCGAGATTCGACAGGACTCCAGCTATAAAGGAGACGATGTCTACATTGTGGCCAACCGAGACGCCACGCAAGTTTATTACCTCCCATGGGCGTGCCAAAAAGACGAGAAGCTTGCAGGGTGGAGCCTTGTGCATTTGGTGTCGCCGCGCGGCAAAGCGCCTCTCCCAAACGACGACGATTACAACTTTGACCCAAGCACCGATGAGTTCTATCAACCTGAGGGGCTAGAAGGTACCTTGGAGATCGACATTGGTTCGCTCATGGGCATGGAAGTAGACAACGAAATCGATGAGGACGAGGGTGAGGAGGTGCAGGATGCTAGGGACTTAAGAATGCTTGAGCGATGGCAGATGCAGCGCGATGGAGTTGTCCAGGAGGAGGTACATGATGATGACTATGGAGACGATGAGGATGATGATGACAGTGATGACTTAAGGGAGCTCGACAATATTGATAGCGATGACGACGATAGTGATAGAGATGACGACTCCACGCCCGAGATATTGCCATTCGCGGAGATAATTACGAGGCCATGTAATACTATATTGTTATTATTATGTTCCTTTACAAGTACTTATCATTTATTTATGCTAACAGTTTTGTTCTTTGTCATTGCAGGCACTCGGCAAAATGCCAGGCGGACGGTGGCAGCGGCCGCATCGAGCAGTACGCTTGGCGTACCAGGTCCCCCCGCAGGAGACCATCGACGACGACGAGGAGGAGGAGGTGTTGGTGCGCGGGTCGTCCGGTAGGGGGTCCCAGCCCCCCAGTGGACGTCGCCAGGTGACCAGGAGGCTGCCGTTCTCGTCCTCGCAAGGGGGGACGACGTCGCGTGACGACGAGCGTGGCGGCGACGACGACGACGACGATGACGACGACGACGGCGACGACGCGCCTACACCAGGCGAGACGGCTTCGACTTCGTCAGGCGTGGCCAAGGTGTACTCGCGCGGGCCCACGCAGCTTCCTAGGGTGCGGCCGCAATTCCACCAGCGCCCGGTGATCACACCCGTGGGCCAGACGTAAGTAACCATTATTGATTTCACTACTTGTTCATATGACATGTCAAAAATCGAACTGAAGACTAACAATTGTTCTTAATGACTCGTGCAGTTCCTGGAAGATTGTGAGTGGAGCAGGTCAAGCACGCCATATCAATGGCATCCAGGGCCTCCTGATTAAGGAGTACTACCCTGGCCTTGTCAACATCAACGGCGAGATGAAGGTGCCCACCAAGTGGTCCCACTTCTACCTCGTCGAGGAGGGTGGCGAGACCATCGTGGCAAAGATAAAGAGGGAGTTTTGGGTGAGTCTTTCATCGCACCGCATTGCTAAATAGTACGCATTCGTCGGACTTCTTCACGTGCGAGGAGGGTAAAGCGGCCCAGGCGGCGCGAGTGCAGGAGGCGGTCTGCAAAGATCGTCTCAAGGACCTGTACCATGAGGCGCGCATACAGGCCATCCGCGACTTCCACGCCAACGTGCTTGGAGAGAACATCAAGAAGCCCCAAATCCGCCAGAGAATGAACTTGAGGGAGGCCGACCTCACCCAAGCGCAATACGAGCAGGTAATTAAGTATGACAACATTCGTTCAGATTCCTTCAGTGAAACATTACACTAATCTTCTCGCATGTCAAATACTTGATGTCATGCAGGTGTGTCCGTCGTGGTGCGACAACCACAGGGAATGCTGGACAGAGATTGTGCGCATGTGGCGCACGGATGAGGCGTACACGAGGCGCGCCGACCGTCAGGGCCGCCGCGCGCAGATGCGAGGGGTGTCACACCACCAAGGGAATCAGCCCCTCCCCCAGTTCGTGACAAGATGGGTATCTGTCCGTTCATGTCTCAATCCTTGCGCTCAATTGTCAATACTTGTAACCATGTTTGTGTTTTCAATGCAGACGCAGACGCACGGTGGGCAGGAAATCAACGAGTACACCGCGTACCTCCTCTCTCACAAGGGCAAGGCGACGGATCCGAACAACGTCTACAACCCGGAGGACGGGCCCGATGCGTACACCAACCCCACCGCCTACGAGAAGGCCACCGAGTACACCGTCGCGGCTCGCCAGCGCTATGGGGAGACGTTCGACCCCACCGCTGAGCCCCTAGACACAGACCTCCTGCAGAGGTTGGGACCAGGGAAGCAGCACGGCCGCTACTACTTGGCCCACAGCGCCCTCGACCCGTCCCAGGTTCCTACGCTAACCCAGGTTCGATCCACGCCCACGAGCTCCAGCGACATCCCCGTAGCACCCCGGCGGCAGTCAGCGTCACAGGTAAGTGCCGTTTCGTTCGTCGTTCACTCGTTTCGCACCTGTACATACAATCAACACTACGGATGTAATATTGCAGGCCCAGATGGAGGCCAAGATGGAGGAGAGGATCGCCACGTTGCACGCGCAGATGATGGCGCAACAGATGGCTTACCAGCAAAGCCTGCAGCAGCACTACAACACTCAGATGCAGAACATGGCCAGCTTCTTCCAGTCCATGCAGACGCCCGGGGCGTCTACACCGTCTCCTCTTCCAATGTTCACTCCACCGCCTCCTCCTCTAGAGTTTTTTCCTGTGCCTGCTCCTGTCGCTCCTGGAGGGACCCCGGTGAGTATATTGACTCTTGCTTTAACTTGTGCGTCCATGCTGCAGATACTAATGACATCACTTGGCGTTTAACTTGTGCAGGTACAGTCGACGGGTTCGAACCCGTCTCCTGGAGGTCCCGGCCATCAGATGATGTCGTATCCACCACCTGCACCCTATCCACTGTATCCACCTCCGCGTGGCCCTCCTCCGACGTACTCGTGGCCGCCGGTGCGCGGAGGGTGGCAGTACGCGCAGGCGCCTCAGTTTGGGTTACCGTGGGCAAACCCTGGGGGCTCTGGGGGCGGAGCGGACGACGAGACCGGGGACAGCGCGACGAGCTAGGTACTTGTCGATTCTGTTATCATGTATCCACCGTATCGTCGAAGTTGTTGTCATGTATTTCTTTTCTTCGTTATGGACCTAGACTTATTATGTTGAACTTCGTGTGATGGACGTCGACTTGTGGTGTTCGACGTGTTGGACTTCATGTGATGGTTGTAATGCACTTGTGTGGTTGTTATTGTGACATATATGTGAGATATATGTGATGTTGTGCGTTATTGTGATATATGTGGTGATGTTGGCGACAAATGTGATGAAATTGTGATATAAATGGTGCTACCGGTGCTTCTGGTGAAATTGGATTATAATTTATGATTTTACAGGGTTTTGATGCGAGAAAACAGAAAACAAAAGCAAAAAAAAATTCCAGCTCAAAGCTGGGCAAAAAAAACCCCGGACAGAGTCTTTGCCGACTGCAATGGGAGGCAGTCGGCAAAGAGGGCAAACCTTTGCCGACTGCAACTCTGAAAGCAGTCGGCAAAGAAGATTTCAAAAAAAATTTCTTTCTTTGCCGACTGTAACTCCGAAAGCAGTCGGCAAAGAACATTTCAAAAAAAAATTTCTTTCTTTGCCGACTGCAACTCCGAAAGCAGTCGGCAAAGAACATTTCAAAAAAAAATTCTTTCTTTGCCGACTGCAACTCCGAAAGCAGTCGGCAAAGAACATTTCAAAAAATAAATTTTTTTCTTTCTTTGCCGACTGCAACTCCGAAAGCAGTCGGCAAAGAACATTTCAAAAAAAAATATTTTCTTTCTTTGCCGACTGCCGAGAAACCAGCAGTCGGCAAAGCCTGCCGTCAGGGCTGACGGTGCCACGTGGCTATGCCGACTGCTGGCGTGGCAGTTGGCAAAGGCTTTGCCGACTGTGTGCCACGTGGCAGTCGGCAAATCTGCCTTTGCCGACCCAGGCTTTGCCGACGGCTCTTTGCCGACTGCCACGTGGCTTTGCGGTCGGCAAAGCCTTTGCCGACTGGGTTTATGCCTTTGCCGACCGGGGCAAGCAGTCGGCAAAGAGGCGTTTTCCTGTAGTGACGATCCCCACACGCAAACAAAACAAATGGAACTCAACATGACAACGGAGAAAGAATAGAACACAAGAACTAGCCCAACTCAACAATCAAGCACATGCATACAAATTTTGATTATGTCCACCTAGATGGTTTTTTTTATTGTGCAATTGTTTTTTACGAGATAAAGTCGTTTGCCTATTCTTAGTACAAAAGACTTTGCTATTTCAGCACACATTAATAGTTAAAAAAAAGTTTGACCACTTATTGGTAGACTAAGCCTCATTTGTACCCCTCTATGATATACACCAAAATTTTCTTTACTAAATCCAAGCCTCCCCCCCCCCCAAGTCATGCCCAATCTAAGTCCACCCATTGTGTACTAAAGTAATCCAACTTCATACAAATGAATGGTCCAGATCTCTCCTCGATCAAGCCTTCTTCTCTAGCTCATTGAAGATTCTAGGGTCAAAATCATCTGCATCATGCACCGAATTGGTGATGGCAGCCTGACACGAATATGGCAGGATCGGTGGCTCCCTAATCACTTTAGTGGGAAGCTGATAACTACCCCTATTCAGGCGCAAGTTAGTTTGGTCGGACCTGCTGACACCGAGTGGAAACTGGAACAAAGAGCTGATCAGGCAATTGTTTTTTTGATGTGGATGTCCAGGCCATCCAGAGTCGCCCGGTTAGAGCATCTCCGAGAGCATTTCTAAATCTCACTCTCTAAATCAATATTTAGAGAGTTATTTGCATAAAAATCGCTTTCTATATTTTTCCACTCTCTAACAGTTTTTCTATATCTCATGCGTACTCTAGAGAGTCATTCTCATCTTCTATTTTTGGCTAGCGAAAAATCAAGAATAGAAGGTGGCTATATTTAGATGACCATTTAGATAAGCTGTTGGAGGGTAGTTTTTCACCAAAACTTATATTCCTAGCATTTAAGAAAAATATAGAGAGTCTCTTGGAGATGCTCTTAGAGATGCTAGAGATGACGCTTGGGCATGCGAATTGGAGAGAAGTGGGTTGTACTCTGTGCGGTCGGCGTACCGTCGTTTGTATGATGACCAATGCCAATAGCAAGGCATGGAACAAGCCTCAATATCGGGCGATGCGACATGGGCTCGAATCTGGAAATTATGTGTGCCACCCAAGGTTCGTGTCTTCTGTTGCCAAGTTGTCAATGACTACCTCCCGGCTAAGGAGATGTTGGAACCGGTGGTGACCACCGAGTTCACGATCTTGGAGCTGGCTTAAAGCCGGTCCGGCTCGTTATCACGAGCCTGCGCGCTCTCACAGGTCCTAGGTCCAACGGAGCTATAATATATAAGACCTTAGGCCTTCTCAACCCAAAAGACTAATCTAATAAATGAGGGTTCTCATACCTTATATGTTGTGCTCCTCCACCATCACTACACCGACGTGGGACTAAACCCCAACGAAACCTTCCCCTGGTTGGATAAAGTGTAACGTCGACGCAGCCTTCTACGCAGGTGATCGCTCAGCGGCGTCTGGTGCAGTGCTTCAGGATCGAGATGGTAGAACGTGTGGAGGCACTGCCAAATGGTATGAATACTGCTGGAATCCTCTTGCAGCCGAAGCTTTGATGTGCTGCGATGGGATGCAATTGGCAAAGGAGCGAGGAGCCAACAGATTGTTTCTGGAAACGGACTGACAAGTCTTGGTTAGCCTGTGGCCGAACCGATCAAATGGGGCCTGTTTAGATACCAAATTTCACCCCAAATTTCACTATGTAAAAAAAAATTCCCCATCACATCAAAATACCGATATATGCATGGAGTACTAAATATAGATGAAATAAAAAACTAATTGTACAGTTTTGTTGTACTTTACGAGACGAACATTTTAAGTCTAATTAATCAATGTTTGGACAAAAATTTACAAATACAAACGAAATGCTACAGTGCAGAATCTTGCACTGTGCAAATTCGGCGGCTCCCAATTCAGCCGAACTAAACACGGCCCAAGAATCTGAGATTTCCTCTCTTCTCGGTCAAATGGAGGAGCTAAGCCGGAGTTTTGATGCTTTTGATTTTTGTTTCATAAGTAGAAGTTGTAATAAGTTAGCTCATGCTTGTGCTCGCTTGGTAGACCGTGACAATCGGGTGGTGGAGTGGCCTATAACCCCACCTAGTCCCACGGATATCATAAACAGTGATTGTAATCTTGTTCATGATTAATGAAGCTCACGGATATTAACGTTGGAGCTTAGGAGGCACAACCACTGGAATCCAGTGCTGATCCACCACAACTTGCTTCTGCGCTCAGGTAGTCAGGTTAACTGCTCTATCAACCCTACTATTATTTTCATAGGAATTTTACTTTTCCAAAGATTGACCATTCTCCGGTCAACAGTCCCCCTAAATGACGGTGATGTTCTATCGTCATGCATGACGCAACGTACCATCCAGAATGTTAGTAGGACCCTGTTTACTTGCCATGCAAACTTAAAATATTTCCTCTTCTACCCATCACATCGAATCTTTAAACGCATGCATGGAGCATTAAATGTAGGTAAAAAAACTAACTAATTGCATAGTTTGTCTGTAAAGTTTGAGACTAATCTTTTGAGTCTAATTAATCTATGGTTGAACAAATTTTACCAAATAACAACGAAAAGTGCTACAGTAACTTTTCACCCTATTTTTCTCAACTAAACACAGCCGAGGACGAATAGGCGAGCAGACGAAGCTGACAGGAACAAGCCAGGGAGAGGCAAATTTTCAGCATCCAAGCACAGCAAGAACTGACCCGGTGACCCCTTTATCTACCTCGCACAGTGGCATGGCCTTGAGGCCTTCCAGGCATCTGCTGATCTGCGTCAGTCCAATTCTCACCCAGTCCCTGCCGCAAGCTCGTCCTACGTTGATACCATTGGAGGCCTTCATGGCCATGACACCGGACCAGCAGCAGCCACCCGCAGGGGCCTCCTCGACAGGCTCGACATCTCCTCGCCTCCGCGTACACGTACACGAAACCACCCTCGTGCCGCCGTTTCCATCACCGCCGGAGACCTCGCTCCCGCTCACCTTCTTCGACGTCTTCTATGTTCACTCCCCACCCGTCCAGCGCCTCTTCCTCTACCGCCTCGCCCCCGATGCCGACGTCGCCGCCATCATCTCCAAACTCCGGGACTCGTTGCACCAGGCCCTCCACGCCTTCTACCCGCTCGCCGGCCGCGTCCGCCTCACCCCCGGCACATCCAACCGCTACGAGCTGCACTACCGCCCGGGTGACGCCGTCACCTTCACCGTCGCCGAATGCGACGACGACGACGACGACGACGCGGACACGCACTTCCACGGCCTCACCACCGACGAGCCGCGGGAGGTTGCCAAGATCGCTACGCTCGTGCCGCCGCTGCCCGAGGGCGGCAGGCTGCTCGCCGTTCAGGCCACGCTCCTTCCCGCGCGCCGAGGTCTCGCCATCGGCGTCACCGTGCACCACGCCGCCTGCGACGGCTCTGGATCCACGCACTTCCTGCACACCTGGGCGGCCGCCTGCAGAGGCGGCGGCGCCGAAGCGCCGCCTGTCATCGACCGGACTCTCCTCCCCGACCCAAGGCGCCTGTACGACGTCTTCGTCCAAGGGGCGCCGAGCAGCCAAGAGTTGGAGTCCGTCAAGATGTCCGCCGACCAGCTCATCGCCACGTTCGCGCTGTCGAAGGACGACCTGAAGCGCGTCAAGGACGCCGTGGCCGACGAGGCTACGAGGCGCGACGTCGCGCCGCCCCGGTGCTCCTCTTTGGTCGCCACCTTCGGCTTCGTCTGGTCGTGCTACCAGCGAGCCAAGCAGGGCAGCGGCGGCGGCGGCGGCGGCGCCGGAGAGGGCCCAGTGACTTGCATGGCCTTAGCCGTCGACCACCGCTCGCGGATGAAGCCTCCCCTGCCGGACAAGTACCTGGGCAACTGCGTCGGCCCAGCGTTCGCGCTGGCACCAACGGCCGAGCTGGCCGCGGCCGGCGCAGGCGGGCTCTTCAGCGCGTGCGCCGCCGTCGCCTCCTCCATTGACGAAGCTGTACGCGACATCGGGACGTCGAGCATGGAGGCGTGGATGGACCGCGTCAGGGAGGTGCTCCCGATGGGTTTACTGAACGTGTCCGGCTCGCCGAGGTTCCGCGTCTACGACCTGGACTTCGGATTCGGCCGGCCAGCGAAGGTGGACGTCGTGCCCGTGTCGAGGATCGGTGCAGTGGCGGTGGCGGTGGCGGAGAGCCGGGGTGGCGACGGCGGGATAGAGGTGGGGGTCTCTCTTCCGCCGGTTGCCATGGGGAGCTACAAGAAGTGCTTCGCGGATGCTATCGCGTGGCTCCACCAGAAGACATGAGAGCGACAACTCGTTCTAAATCTGCAGAAACGGGTCTTTTTACGGAATCTTACCATGTGATGAAAAAGTGACCTGTATGTCAGATGCCTCAGATTTCACATCTAATCAGCCGTTGATTCTCGTTAATTGGAACAAAATCAAATGGCTTTGGAGCTTCTTCTTTTTCCTTTGTTTCCTTTCTTTCCGTTGTCCGGTGCCTTTGCTTCTGTGTTTTCAGACGCCTGCACTCTAGGAAGTGTGGATGAAAAATTAACTTTTTATTGGATTGATTTTTCCCAATTGTGAAAAGATTTGAAGTTGTTGGATATCAGGATTTTTCACTCTTGCTAAAAAATTTAGATTGAGAGTGTGTTTTTGAAACTCTTGGAGATACTCTTATTTAGAGGTAGAGAAAATACAATGGAGTTGGGCTGGCGCAAGCCCTACCATGACAATCCCTTTGCTATAGGTGGGAGTCATCAATTTGTCATGCCAACCATTTGGCGCAGCATGCAAGAGAGCACCATGTCAATAAGGCAAGGCCATATACAAATACATGAGATGCGACAACGTTGTTCTGTTATACTACGAGGATAAGGTGAACACGCATGTAAGATTTGAAAAAATCCTTTTCGAATAGGTTATCTTTTTTAGAATGTTGTTAAAATAATTTTAGTGGCCCTCACTCGCAGTCACTCTGGAAAAAATCAAACAGTGGTGAGACTTGGATGAGGGGACTCTTTGACCAACAGCGGCCACTACTCGCTTTGAGCTTATCTTCGCAGCTGCCTAGCTAGCTAAGCTTGCTTGATGTAACGTCTGCGTAATCACTTTACGACTTCCTCTATCCTAAATTAAATTAACTTATAAAATTATTCTAAATCAAACTATTTTAATTTTAACTAAATCTATGAAAAACAACATCAATATCTGTGACATTAAATTAGTATCACTTTATATATATTAGAAAATATATTTTTGTAATCTACTTATTTGATGGCAACACTACTGCTACTATTTTCTACTTCCTCCGTTCCAAACTATAAGTTACTCTAACTTTCTTTGAGAGTCAAAACATCAAGTTTGACCAAAAATATAGAAAGAATTACAAATAGGTATACTGTGAAAATATAATTAATTAAGAATCTAGTGATACTTATTTGGTATAATAAATGTTATTATTTTTATTATATAAAATTTAGCCAGACTTAGGATGCTTTGACCCTCAAAAAAAAATTTAGAATGACTTATTATTTCAGATGGAGGGGGTATAAAACTATTAAATTTAAGATAGTCTAGCTTAGAGCGATTTTAAATTAATTTATTTTGGGATGGAACGAATTTCAACACGTGTGAGGGAGACATCCCTATGCATCTTTCGACACTTGGAGGAGACAGTGACGTGTTATCCTCTGTAGCACGGACTACATCTATCGTATCGCATGTGAAAAATGGCTCCTCGAGTTCTCAAGTCTCTACGTACTACTCCTTGCGTTCACCTGGTAAGGTTGTTCTAAGTCAAGTCTTTCTAATTTTATTTTATTTAATAAATTTTATTTCAAGAGATCATATCAGAATTTATAAGTTTAATTCAAATACATGCACCATGAAAACACGTTTCATTGCAAATTTAATAATTGAATTATTTTTTATAATTATTAGTTTATTTTTTTCATTTATTTGATTTATGATTAAGGAAAACTAAAGTGAAATGGAAATTGGAATGGAAGGGAAGCCCACAGACGGTTTGCCGCACGGCTCTCTAACTAGCCTGGTGTGGCTGACCCGTGGGTCCAGCAGTCCAGTCCAGTCCAGTCCTATATAGTAAGCGAAACAAATGCTAGTGCATCCAGCAGCCTTCACACTTTACACTCTTGTCTCCACTGTTCACTGTTCAGGAGCCAACCGGCTATGTCGTCGCCCACGCCGGCGCCAGCGCCACACGTCGTCGAGGACTGCCTCGGCTTCGTGCAGCTGCTCAGCGACGGCACGGTGAGGCGCTCTACGGACTACTCCATGCTCCGTCCCACTGGCCGCGTGCCGTCGGACTCGGACCTGCCCGTGCAGTGGAAGGACGTGGTGTACGACGACACGCACGGCCTCCGCCTCCGCATGTACCGGCCCACCGTCGCCGCCGGAGCCGGGGAGAAGAAGAAGCTGCCGGTGCTCGTGTACTTCCACGGCGGCGGCTTCTGCCTCCTCAGCTTCGAGATGACCAGCTTCCACGCGGGCGCGCTCCGGCTCGCCGCCGAGCTCCCGGCGCTCGTGCTCTCCGCGGACTACCGCCTCGCGCCGGAGCACCGCCTCCCCGCGGCGCTGGACGACGCCGAGTCCGTCTTCTCCTGGCTCCGCGCCCAGGCCACGTTGCCCTCCTCCGCCGCGGGCGCGGGCGCGGACCCGTGGCTCGCCGAGTCGGCCGACTTCGCGCGGGTGTTCGTCGGCGGCGACTCGGCCGGCGGCAACATCTCGCACCACGTCGCCGTGCGCCACGGCTCCGATGGGGGGCTCGCCCTCGCCCCGCTCCGCCTCGCCGGGTGCGTCATGCTCTGGCCCTACTTCGGCGGCGAGGAGCCGACACCGTCGGAGGCGGCGTGCCCGGCCGACCAGGTCATGGGCCCGGCGCTGTTCGACCAGATGTGGCGCCTGGCGCTGCCGGCGGGCGTGACCAAGGACCACCCGTTCGCGAACCCGTTCGCGCCGGGGAGCGTCCCGCTCGGCGACCTCGGCGCGGCCTTCCCGCCGGTGCTCGTCGTGGACCCCGACCAGGACCTGCTGCACGACCGCGTGGTGGACTACGTCGCCAGGCTCAAGGCGGCCGGGAAGGCCGTCGAGCTCGTCGTGTTCGCAGGGCAGGGGCATGGGTTCTTCATCACGGAGCCGTGCGGCGAGGCCTCCGACGAGCTGATCCGGGTCATTAGGCGATTCGTGCACGGCGCTTAATTTGTGTGGCTTTAGACTGTCAGAGTCGTGTTGACGGAAATAATTAAGACGTGTCATGTGAAACAGTACGATTTCTCAGAAGAAACAAATCGAACGCAAACAATAATGTCAGTTCGTTGCGCAGTTGGCTGTTGAAATGGCTGCGAATGCTGATTTTTCAGCTCAGGTTCGGAAAATGACTGAACGACGATGCCTGTCGTGCAGCTGTCCAGATCCAAGTCTATGCAGTTATAGACTTCAGACCCAAAAAAGATAAACAGAACTCGTCTTCTACCTCCGTCTAGTGGCTCGGATGCTCGGCACTCAGTGCTGCTTCAGGTCGTCGCAGGCGGCCACGCATGCCTGCAACCTGAGTGCGAGTGGGGTAGGGGTTGTTCGCGCCAGCGGCTACCTGGGGATTGGGTGGCCGCCCCACATCGCTGTTGCATTAGGTCGGTCTAGTTCTTGAGCACGATGGACGAGACAATGAGGATGGCGATGCAAGTCCACTTGCGGGTGCTCTTCTGGCCTTCCTGGCCACCTGGCGCTGCTAGCGTACTCAGTCGGATGAAGGACTTGGCCCGGCCGACGTTGCCCTCGATGTCGTCCGGCAGCTCCCCTGCGCGGCCACCAGCACGGCCATGTCGTTGAACACCTGCTGGCTGCTGCAGCTCCAGCAGGCAGGCCGCGCTCCAGCTTAGTCATGGCGCCGTGCCGCTCTTGGATCTCCACCACCACGCCCAGCACCTCCCCGTGTCCCTGTCCCTGCTTCACGATGGCGCGCTGCAGGCCGCTTCCCCTCCTCGGACGGCTCCGACAGCGCGTCCATCGTCGCCTTGTCAGACTGCGCCGTTGTCACCGTGGACCACCTCCGCGCCACCGTGTCTTGGCATTCAGAAGTGACACGACTGCAGCGACGAGAAGGATTCCGATCCATGAGTTCCAGAGCTTCTTGCCAAACCCGGCCAGGAACACTTTCTAGAAAAGAAAAGACGCATCGGTGAACTCACGAAACTGCAGGAAAGCGGAAACGGAAAAAAGAAAAAACAACCTGGTAGAGGACACGGATGCGAACACTTCAGAAACGGCGGACAGAAAAGGGGTGGCAACAAAAAAAACTACAGAAATTTTCCCTTTTAAATATTAGGTATAGATATAGATTTTCAATACAATCTAATCTAATCATGTAAGTTACGCATTGAAAATCTTGTATGTAAAGAAATTTTTATTGAAAGGATTGTCCTAACAAAACATAATACAGCATGAACATTCGAAAGGAGGGGCTAGTGCTTTCTTCGATCATAAATATGGGAAAGAAATTTGAAAAAAAAAGATGACGCAATCGTTAAAATGCTTATTTCAAAGGGGGGGGGGTTCTACTAGAATTACAGTGCCATTGACGAGGTTAAACAGATGATGGCTACAAAAGGGGTGCCAAACAAAAATCTTCTGATCCTAGTCCAGTTCATTGTCATTGTTGTTCTGATATGCATGCTGAAGTAGCATGTAATTTGGTGTGCTAGAACTATTTGTATGTCAATTAACTTGTAGAAATATTATTGTTGTCATTAACTAGTGATGGTGTTGTGTTGTTTCAATTGTTGACTCTATTATGTCTAAGATTATGTGTTTATGACACTCATCAAAATTTGTGATGCTCAATGTCCCAACCTCACCACAACCAAGAAAACGATCATGGCACCTCCACCGAAACGGACAACCAAACAAACCCACATGCACCTTTGGATGCAACACAGGCTGGGCTGCAGCGAACCAAACACGGGCTAAGCCCAGTTAAGCGCATCTTGGGCCTATAGGATAAGTTGGACCTGCATCTAGTAGCTAGCCAGATCGAGAGTGGCGCAGGCTACCAAATAGTGGAATGGTGTTGCTAAAAAAACAAATAGTGGAATGGAGCTCCGATGCCCAAAACTAACACCGCTAAGCAGCCAAGCACACAGGGAAACACCCAAATCTAATCATGTGATCGTTCAATGGGAACCAATCCAGCGAACCATCAGCTAGTCCTGCAACTTTCTTTATCTAAAAATAATAATTTCCATAACTTTCCATTTTTAGAAAGTAACTAAGTTATTATACATATATGTTACAGAACATAATTTCTGTCACTTTGCAAACTTGTTACATGTTATAAGTTAGTTTGCTACTGGAAAAATTTCTTCGAAACATATGCAGGTGGGATCTAATTTTATCCTTCCCGTCATATAGAACACACCAGTGCAGACGGAATTAATAATGGATACATCATTCGGAAGTTATAACATTTTGAAATAAATATTTCGCTTTTTTTTCCTAGCCGCATCGGCAGTGACGTCACAAGAGAGAGGGAGCGGATGAGGAGAGTGGACGCACAGGTGCACCTGGTTTCTGGGCAGCAGCTCTGTAAAAAATAGAAGCGGTGGAAATTATTTTTTTCTAAAAAGAAAGAAATTTTAGATGTCTGAAAATTGTGGAAAAAAATTGGTGCAGCCTTACTGCACCCTCCCACCGTGCAGACCTGCTTGGATCTGGTGACACGTGTCCAAGAAATCCATCACACGGCCTAATGGTACTCTAAAAATAGGCCACTAAAAACTGCTGAGGATAATCTAAAAATAGGCAACTGAAAACTCCACCTCCTAGTCGTGTGATGGATTTCTTGAGACACGTGTCACCAGATTCAAGCAGGTCTGCACGGCGGGACGGTGCAGCCTGGCTGCACCGATTTTTTTTTTCTGAAAATTGATCGCTCGTTTCAAATATGGTGAGCGCTCACCAATCAGTGGCGTTGAGGGAAACATCCAGCGATAGGATGAGCGCCAAAGTCAGGGGTACAATCTAAGGATCCAAATAACCTAGTAGATTATTGTAATATGTAATTTAGATTAGTACAATATTACGCATAATCTAGATTCTAATAATCTAGATGCTCCTAAATACTCATAGTTCATTTGCACCTCATATCAATTACCCAACCACATATCCACCTCCATTGGCTGTGGTTAGCTGTGGATCCGAAGAGCTTACGCTAATAATTAGCCAGCTAATATTTAGTAGTATTCGCTAGCTAACTATACTACTAAAGTACTAATGAAATCCAAATGTTGCCTTATTATTTGCCATAATTTGGTGTGTTGTTACTGCTAATTTGCCAGACATATACATACTGTCAAGAGTCAGGACAAGTAGCAATTAACAACAATCCAGCAAAGTCGCCAGCTGAAGCGCAATATAACCGCCCGCCAAACACCAGCCACGCCATGCTGCCGTACCACGCCGCATTTCCTCCACATTGCCATGTCGTCCACCACCTCGCCGCGGGCGCCCGGGGTCTCTGGCGAAGTTCCTCCTCCGCTCGTCGTGGAGGACTGCCTCGGGCTCGTCCAGCTCCTGAGCGACGGCACCGTCAAGCGCGCTCCGGTCACGCTCGTCCTCCCTGACGACGCGCCGCCGCCCGACGACGCGGCACCAATCCGATGGAAGGACGTCGTCTACGACGAGGCCAGCAACCTCAGCCTGCGCATTTACGTGCCGTCCGCCAGAGCGGGGGACGGCGGAGCCGAGACGAAGCTCCCGGTGCTGGTCTACTTCCACGGCGGCGGCTTCATCATCGGCAGCTTCGCCTCGCCGGAGTTCCACGCCGTCTGCCTCCGCCTCGCCGCCGAGCTCCCCGCCGTGGTGCTCTCCGCCGACTACCGCCTGGCCCCGGAGCACCGCCTCCCCGCGGCGGTCGAGGACGCGGACGCCGTCCTCTCCTGGCTCGCCGACCATGCCGATCCGTGGCTCGCCGACGCGGCGGACCTGGGCCGCGTGTTCGTGTCGGGCGACTCGGCGGGCGCCAACATCGCGCACCACGCCGCCGCCCGCGCCGCCGTCGCGTCGGGACGGCGCCTCCGCCTCGCCGGGTGCGTGCTGCTGTGGCCCTACTTCGGCGGCGAGCCGAGGACGGCGTCGGAGGCGGCCTGCCCGGGCGATGTGTTCCTGACGCTCCCGCTGTACGACCAGATGTGGGGCCTGGCGCTGCCGGCGGGGGCGACGAGGGACCACCCTGCCGCGAACCCGTTCGGGCCGGAGGCGGCGGCGGCGGGTGGCGGCCCCGGCGCCGAGCTCCCGCCGATGCTCGTCGCGGCCGGGGACCGTGACATGCTGATCGACCGCGTCAGGGAGTACGTGGCGCGGCTGCAGGCGGCCGCCGCGGTGAACAATAACAGGCGCGTCGACCTCGTCGAGTTCCCGGGGGCGGGCCACGGGTTCGCCATCTTCGAGCCGGACGGCGAGGCGGCGGGTGAGCTGGTCCGCGTCGTGCGGCGGTTCGTGCATGGCGGGGAGGAGGGCCCGGCGACGCGCAGCGGATGAGCCAGAGGCCCAGAGCGCGCTGGGGCTCGGTGATGATGGGGCCGGAGTCGTTGGGACTTGGGCGCCGGGCCGGTTTGCTTGTCGGGACGCTTCTCGTCATCTCGTGACGCTGCCACCAAACCGCTTTTGACGCGTCACATGTTTTATTTGTCTTGTGCAAGTGCAATTTGCATGCATGCTTGGATCGACCATGTTGAACCGCTAATAATTACTGTAATAAATCTGCTGTGATCTGGCTAAAACACCAGCACGTCCTTTTCCTTGTTACTTTTTGGGATGACACATCTTCAGAGCATCGGAACTCGGGGCTTGTTTAGACGAGCTGTTAGGGCATGTTTAACCCACGGATGGGGTCACTGCTGCGCCCTTGAGCTCCGTGGTCGCTGCCGCCGCCTCCTCACTTCGACATTTTGCATTTGCATGAGGGGAACAAGGAAAAGGATGTGGAAGAAGAGAGGGATTTTGGCGCCAACCTTCACGCGTGATGCATCGGATCCGCGTCTCGACGACAAGCAATACAACGCGAGAGCCATCGTCGCTTTGAGCATGGGAGCACGAGCCGTCCTCGTCGCTTCGCGAGACGACGAGCTCGACCGTCGCATTTCCAGCTCGTGAGGGGGCTTCTCACAAAAATCATCCCACGCAGACAACCCTTGCAGATGCCCTTAGCCTCCGACTCCGCGCTACAATATCAGACGAGCCGTAAATTGTGGCTTCTCTGTACTTCATGTTCGTTCTACAAGGAGAGAGAGACGACTTTATAAACATTGCTGCTATAGTTACTGGTGCAGGAGGTATCGGAACCGCAAGAAACTAAGATGCTTCAGCTCTCGTGCGTATTGCATTGCAAAATAAAGTTCTGTTCAAACTTCAAAGGACATACGGAGCTTGACCAAAGCACACCTGCAAAAGTATTTGCTTCCGGGCAATTTTGACAGCTCGCTATTATCTGTGTTTTTAGCTAATTATGAATTGTTAATTTTTTAGCTGGCTGATTGGTAATGCACTAGCTGGTTTATTGACTGAATCCAAACAGAATCCGTCAGCTAGCTGACTATTATCTGTCGCTGAAACAGAGCAGCCGCCTCAAAGAAAAAACGCACACTTTTGGGGTGTTCAGTTTCTGTGGCGAAAAATTTTAGGGTGTCACGTCGGATGTTTCGTGGGATGTCGGAAGAGGTGTTTGGATATTAATAAAAAACACTAATTACACAACTCGCCTGGAAACCGCGAGACGAATTTATTAAGTCTAATTAATCCGTCATTAGCGCATGTTACTGTAGCATAACAGTGTCAAATCATTGATTAATTAGGCTTAAAAATTCGTCTCGTAAATTTATCGCAATCTATGTAATTAATTATTTTTTTGTCTATATTTAATATTCTATGTATATGTTCAAACATTGGATGTGACTGGGTAAAAATTTGTAGGAAAGGTGGTTGCTTTACGGCGTACAGTCATTCAACTCGGTGTACCCCAAGCTTTGATTATTGAATACAGGAGAGATTAGGAGCGGGCAGCAGCATGTCAGCGTCAGATCAAGGTCTCCAAATCATGCTACTAGTCTAATGGATGGAAGAAGAGTGTTGCAGGTGAGAGACTAGCGCCCGGACGTTCGGAGCTGCCCGAAGGTCGGCACGCTGCTGCCGCACCTGTCCGTGCGCTGCTGCTGCTGTTGTCGCCGTACACTGCTCCTGCCGCACCTACCGGCCCAGCCCCACCTCCTGCATGCATGTGGGGGCCGCCGCGCCCCCTTTGCTTCCGGTGCGCATGCGGGGACCGATGCCCATGCGGGGACCGCTGCGCCTGAGGAGACCACCTCCGTCCGCGCCCACTTCCCGTGCCTAGTCATGCGCAACATAAAACATTTGCCGTAACATACGTCCGAAAGAGATAAAACATTTACAAACATACTCTTGCAACATATATATATGGCCACTGCAACATATGCATCATCTATATAAAAATATTTGCAACATACGTTTGAAACAGCTGAAACATTTGGAACATACACTTTCAACATACGTGTATAGCAAGTGCAACATATGCAACATCTAGATAAATACTTGCAACATACATTTGAAACAGCGGAAATATTTGAAACATACACTTGCAACATACGTGTATAGTCGTTGCAACATATGCAACATCTAGATAAAACACTTGCAACATACGTTTGAAACAGCTGAAACATTTAAAACATACACTTACAACATACGTGTATAGACATTGCAACATATGCAACAACATATTTACTTTTGAAACATCTAGATAAAACATATGCAACATACATTTGAAACACATGAAACATACGGTTGCAACATGTGCTCATCTTCTTGTTTTTTGACGCAAAAAACCATGGGGGAGTTCGCCACGGTGATTTTAAAACTTTTATAAAAGAGGCCAACAACAAAAGTTTAGGGAGATACTTACAAAAGAGGGGAGGAGGCAAGGAAGAAGAAGGGAGAGACTGCCCTCCATGGAGGGTCGTTGAGGTGGAGCTCGACGTCGACGCAGAGCTCGAGGTCGCCCACAGTTGACAAGCAGATAGATTGTGGCTGTGGTGGGAGGCACGAGGCGCAAGGCGTGAGCAGGAGCGCGTGGCACGAGGCACGGGTGGCGTGTGGCGCGAGGCATAGACGAGGGTGCACGGCATGAGGCGTGGGGACGTGTAGCGTGAGGCGCGGGGACAGGCCGGTCGGTTCGGTCTGGAAAACGGACGGCCGCTCTGATGATATTGTTCAGACTTCAGAGAGACCTGATCCGGGGCCAGCCAGATCAAAGAACATTTCTGAATGATACGTCTTGGCACAATATAATATAAAGCTAATATAATATATAGTTTCACGTGTGAACCGGAAATAGCAACCGGTAATGGTGTCATTTATATATAATCGTACATGGAGTCTCTGGAAAGTGACTAACGGAGAATGAACCAACCACCTTGCTGGGAGGTTTGACTCCACAGCACAGAGATTATTCTAGTTTGGACAGTATAGAGACTAGGGCCCTGTTTAGTTGCAAAATATTTTGTAGAATTTTTCAAGATTTCCCCGTCACATCGAATCTTTGGACACATACATGAAGCATTAAATATAGATAAAAATAAAACTAATTACACAGTTTAGACGAAATGGACGAGACGAATCTTTTAAACCTAATTAGACCATGATTGGACACTAATTAACAAATAACAACGAAAATTACTATAGTGTCATTTTGCAAAAAATTTTGGAACTGAACCGGCCCTAGCTCTATCAATTCGTTAGCCTGCAAACCTCAAACTCAGCAAAATGCAGTAATGGACTCGTGGAGTTAGGTTGGTAAAGCACCCTAAATGAATTTACACATTATATGCAACAATAACCTACATCTCGGGAAGTTTCAACGTACCTCATAGTTTCAACTAAAATCTTGTCAAAGGCACTTATCACACTATTTAAAAAGAACTAGCAAATATGCCCGCACGTTACAAGGGAGAAAAAACATTCGACTCGTTTGCTTTATCTTGCTGCACAGCTGCAGCGGCCGTGACAGCTTAATTTGTATAGGTGACTTGATGTTGTGAGTGGTTGCTGAACGGGTTTGTTAATGGAAATAAGGATGCCAATGTTAAATATTTATGTATTATTCTTTTTATAAAATTTAAATCTATACTTCATTTATTGTATGATGATCGTTGTATCCATACAATATAAGTTAATATTGGCAATAATGTGACAATGTTGTATTAATTATATATTGAATTAAATTACAACCTAGATAGGATTTTTTCTTTTGTCGTGAGGCATTAAAATATTTACTCGCAAATGTATCTTAACTTTAGTTTTTATACTATGCATGTGTTGGTAGAGTTAGATATCAAAGTTTAGTGATTTATTTTGAGAATCCATAAAATATATAATTTTAATATCTTATTAAAGTCGTCGTGGGTTGGTCGTCATCGTGTCTCGATTTTCACATGTCAGCACTTGTCGAGAGTTGCATCGGTATATGCGGATAACTTAAAGATTTGCACTGATATGCAGATAACTTGGAGAAACATTTATTTTGATTAGATTGAATGAAAATTTGCTTAATATTTCAGTTTACGATTTAATTAGTTAGACCATTGACTAATTCATATTATAGTAATAATTTATATTTAATTAAAACTAACAATTTAGTAATAGAAATATTTATTTATTAAGGGTCATAATTTCAAACGTAATATTGTATTTATTTTACCTTTATCTTTATATAAGAAAAGTATAGTACTTTATTAGAAAATAGAAAACAAAATAAAATCACGGACACCACGGCGCACGAGCGGGGCAGCACGTCCAGAATGAGACACCCCGATGGACAATATGGAACATGTACGAGCCGGAGAAGAAAAAAAAAGCTGAGATTGAAATAGAAAAAAGGCACAAACAGGGCGCTAGTAATGCGGACAGAACACTGATTATGTTGGAAGAAAATTTAAAGTTTGCAGAAATTTTGCCTCCTTAGTATTACTAGCAAATATGCCCGTGCGTTGCAACGGAAAAAAATATCAGACGTTTTGACAATAAAATTGATGCATATTGTTTACGTTCAACCATTTTTATTATATAAATTAAAAAATTTAATGTTGATAATAATATGCTAATGTACTATTGATCCCATATCAAATGAAAATACAAACTTGATTTTTTTTCTACTATCATAAAGCACACAAATATTTAGAACATAAATATATCATAACTTTAATTTTTACTATCCATATGTTGCTATAGTTAAATATCGAGTTCCATCATTTTTGTGGACCTACAAAAATCTGTAATTTTAATCTCTGATTAAAGTCAACAACAGTTAGCCCTCATCAAGGATTATGGAGATACATTAATTAGTCTAGTTTTGATAACAAATTGCCCAAGATCTTAACTTACGTTTTAATTACTTGAACTATATCAACTAATCTAGTTTTTAATAAAAGAAGTTTTATTCTAATTAAAATTACATCAACACAAATGAAATCTTTATTTACTTAGGGATAGGAAAGGATCAATTGTTCACATACCTATAATATATTATATTTATTTATTTTTTACTTTGTAAAAAAACTCACCGTAGCGGATGAACGGACGTACCGGGAAAAAACCAAAGCAAAAAAGGAAAATAAATAGGATTTGCAAAAAAACAGATGGAACCGAAGAGGACACGGACCAATGAATAGATGGAGCCAAAAGACAAAAATAAATCCAAAAATTGAACGGAATTTGCAACCGAAATTTCGGATGTAGCCAAGACGCATTCCACTTTGTACCGGATGCCCGTCTCTCCTCCCAAACACGTCATAGACGTTGCCGCCGTCTTCATGTCGAGCAAAACAAAGTTACCATGAAACAACAAGAACACCACGCCGCTCCTCTGATCGCCGAAGCTCTCCAAGCTCGAGCCGATGATCCATCCCTAGCTTCAGCCCCAGCAGCGGCCCTCGCTGCACCATCATATGTCGACGATCTCCATGTGCCTTACCCAGGAGCCTCCTTGCAACGAAGCTCAGTTTCCCGTCTGGCGATGACGCTAGCCGGGACGGCGGCGATCTAGACCCTCTTGTTGTGCTAGTGCGCTGGTAGTCCTTGGAGATGTGTACTAAGCCCACGGCGGCCGCGTTCATGTCGTAGGCCAGGATGTACTCGCCGACGTCATCCTTGCTCAGCAAGCAGGCGCCACAGACATGCATGAGCCAGTTAACGATGACGCTGACGGTGACCGTGGCGTCGTTGTCTCTGTCCTGGCTCCTGCACCGCCAACTGCATGTGTGGTCGTTGATGATCTTGACGGGGCTCCATTGGGCGCCACCGCCGGAGTCCGACGACGACACGGTCTGCACCCTAATGTGCGCCAACGTGTAGTTTAGGTTCTTGCCCATGTCCGAGGCGATCAGCATGAAGGAACAGTCCATGTCGTCGTCGACGGTGAGTAGGGTGCAGTAGTTGATGACCACGACGACGCGAGTTATATCTTCACGCAGACATGTACCTTCTTCCTCTTTAATTGATGTTCTACTTCTGTTTGTTTTTTTTGTTCCGTCTCCGTTCGCACCCTGTCCACCTTATTGAATCTCAAACGGAGAAGGAGAATCGTATTCGTATATGGACTGCCCTGGCCTCCTGGTGGTGGCGTGCAAAGGCTGGAGTATGTTTTATTTTGTTGCTCACGTTACTACACCTAACCACAGGTATATGGCCTACTCTTTTTTTTATCTGGCTTGTATGTATAGCAACACAAAAGTTACAGAATCAAATTGCGCATAGCACCTGGGCTACTGGCTACCGCTGCTACCGTGGTAATGTGGACGGAGAGTTCGATATGAAAAATTAGAAGGGTTCTCACCAGGACGTTCAATGGAAAAATCTATACCTAATAATAAAGAGGCAAAATTTCCGCGTAAGATGTAAGTAAGACTCCTACTCAACTAAGATTACATGTAAGACTAGGTTGATACTAATTCAAATATATCAAACTCCAACTCGAGTAAGACTCCTACTCAACTTATACGAGTTAGAATAGTTCTCGTGTAGGGCGATACGGAGTCCGATCTGGATAGATAGAAATTCTAATCCAAATAGATCTCTTCTATCATGAATCTTAATAAAAATTCTAAACTAAATAGGAAAGGATGTTTCTGTATATTTCTTTTGCCTATTTTACCTATGCCTTTCCCGAGTGGAAGAGGGGAAAAAAAGACCTAGAGCTGGCGGCCATGGTTTTGGAAAAAGATAAGGCCTAATGAGATGAGATCATGAGGGGAAAACAGGAAAAAAAAAGTAAAAAGGCCACGCAAGCCAGAGCTCTGGCCGGTCACGGTAACAAGAAGAGCCGGAAAAAAGTTTGAACTCTACTCCACCCCACCTTGCACTGTTTACTGGTATTGTAGCTTACCAAATTTTTTCCCCAAAAAACTTGCGGCGGCCATAACTTCGTGAGCCATGCTTCCGTATCGCTATCCCAACATAATGTCAACAAGCTAGACCACGTCTACATGAAAACGGATAGAAAAAGCAGCCATGGTACTTCTTCCGTTAGTTTTAATCCGTTAATTTTAATATTTTTTCCGTCCATTTGAAAAGAGACCGTTTGCCTCCTGTCCGAGTCATGTCATGAATATATATATCTACAAACAATTATTTGTTTCGGTGCATCATCAAGTAAAAGCGATTGGAACTCACAAAATCTTAGAGGCGCCCACGCAACCAGAGTCGCTGCTCTAACTTGCTGCATGGCCAC
This sequence comes from Saccharum spontaneum, assembly GCA_022457205.1. NCBI lineage: Eukaryota > Viridiplantae > Streptophyta > Magnoliopsida > Poales > Poaceae > Saccharum > Saccharum spontaneum. The sequence continues at coordinate 9,125,584 of CM039583.1, read as the reverse complement.
CCATCAAAGCCTCAGCCCCTGTGGCAGCACATGTTGGAGAAGACCGGTGGTGGCGCATGCAGCAGGTCGTACAACGATGGTGGCATCGCAGGAGCTGCTTGAAGAACGGTAGGCGGAGGAGGCGGCTAACGTTAGTGGCTGCAACTGTGCAGCTTGCGATGGACGACAAAGAAGCGTTATGTTGGACAGTCCGAGCGTCCATCGCGTTGGGCTGCCGGAGCCTGTTACCTCCTGCTAGCCCCAGCTGCCTGTGGGCATTACGCCAAAGCCAAGCGTGTGCACTACGGGCGCTCGGCTAGATGGCTATGGTCCAACCGTTTAGATCGTGCAAATATAAGGTAGCTAGCTGCAACAGTTGACTGAATCACATTAGATGAGTTTGTGTTTATCTGTGTCGTTGGCTTGCTGCAGCGAAACATCTACCAAGGTCATACTTGCTGCTCCCCAATGAAACCAATGACACTGGTACTGCTCGGTCGTAGTTGGTGACACTGTCCGAGCGAAATAAAATTGTATGGACCCAGAGTCCAATTCTCTCCTATGGACTCCTACTATGGATGGATGACACGTGTCGTGGGGAGAAAATCACATGGCTGAAGGTGGTTGGATCAAGTGAATGCAGAATCCGTACGGACGTGTGACCGACTGCATGTGTCGAGGATTCGTCAGTTGGGTGACGTCTGATTTTTTACAACGCTACGTGGCAGCCATCCGTGCGGGGCTTGTATAACAACGGGTTTGGACCCAAGGTCCACTGAATTTTATTCCGCACAGCGTGCTGTTGTGGCCGCCGCATTGCCAATTCAAGTGGCCACTTAGCAACCACAAGAGCTGCGTGATGGTGCCACTGCACCGTTTGGACATGCCTGGCCGTGGCTGGTGGCACTATGCAAACGTGCTGCATTTTGTGGCCGCCGTGTTGCCAATTCAACATACTGTATTGTTGTGGTCGCTCATCCGCATCAGGCTCTGTTGTGTAGCTACGCATGTGCTTCTGGTAGCATATCAAACTGTAGTCCCGTTGCAACGCACAGGCATATTTTGCTAGTAATAAATAAAAGAAAAAACAAAAAGGATTTGAATTAGAGTTCTTATTCAGAGGTTACTCTGATTGAGGAGATCTATTTGTATTAAGATTCCTATCTATCTAGGTTATCTTAAGAAGCTCCACATACTCGATCACGTTTTGGAATCAGACTCCGTATCGCGCTAGATAAGAGCTATTCTAACTTGTATGAGAGTATGAGTTATATATATAAATCCGGACGGAAGAAACTCTCTATCGTTCGGTAGTTAAAGAGAGACGGACCAAACAAATGGATGGACGAAAAAAAAGAGCCTGAAATTTTGCCTCTTTATTATTAGGTATAGATTATAGCAAATAGCAAATTATAGCAAATATGCTCGTGTGTTGCTACGGGAGAGAAAAACCTATCAAACTTTAATAGAAAATATTAAATTTATATATTTATTTTTTTATCCTTTCTAGAAAATTTAGTAGCTATAAGTTATTTTTTGATCACTATGGCATCCATAATATAAGGGTGCACACATTTGGTAGGGCTCTGTGCCAAGTGCTTGTTGTCAAAGTTAGAGCCGGAATCGAAGAGCTTCGGCAGAGCCAACGTTTGGCGCTCCGACTCTGACGACCAAAACAGTTTTGGCTCCATGTATAGGAGGGTAGAAGTGTTCCTCCCGACGATCTTGTTTGACGTGGCTTCGCTTACTCTGGTGCTAGAGCCATTAATATTGCCAATAATATAATAATATTCTATAAGTTAATATTGCCAATAATATGATAATGTCCTATCAAGTCTATATTGAATTAAACTGCAACCTTGATAGATCTTTTTCCTTCATTGTAGGGCACAAAAAATATTTACTAGTAAATATATCATCAATATTTTTTCATGTGTGCCTTCTCGTGAGATGATGAGATCGAATGTCAATCAAGGAGGTTAAGGAAGTTGTAGTCCAATCTATGTTTTGGCTTTATTTATTTAGAAAGCTTAAATATCATGATTAGTATCTTTGCCGGATTATATTATTATGTCTATTCCTGGCTTGTATGACATATACACGAAAGTGGCTGGTTTTGAGTTGGTCATGTAGTTTATTTCCTTATAGTCCATCACGTAAAGAAGTCTAAATTAGAGTTTGTCACGTCCTAGTGCGAGTCACAGTAGGGGTTGGCCTACGTGCCTAGAGAAAAACTAAACCTGCAGATTTAAGCTCTTATTATCTTTTACTATTTGCCTTAAAGACTTCTATTCAAGTTATTTAGGATGAGAGGAAATCTATTTGGTGGCTTATGAGTCTGGGTAACATACATGATCCAATACGTTTTGGAATCGGACTCCGTATCACGCTAGATAAGAGCTGTTCTAACTCATATAAGTCGGGACGGAAGAAATTCTCCATTGTCCGGTAGTTAGAGGGAGACGAATAAAAAAAATGAACAGACAAAAAAAGGTGAAGAGAAATTTTACCCCTTTATTATTATTATTATTAGGTATTCACAAGACAAGCCATATATAATTAACAAAGGTTGGGATTTTTAGCAGCCGCCTTAGTGTTTAGGGGTCGGCGGGGTAGGTCTTAGCTAAACGGTTGAATATATCCTAAGAAAACCAACTCTGTTAAATGGCTATTAACGGTGGCATACATTGAAAGGTTGCGTCCTTAAAAATCAATTGACAAAGGTGGTCTTTAATGGCCTGTTTGGCACAGCTCACAACAACTTCATTTGTTTTTTTACTAAATATTATTTTTTAAAATAGCTTAATGGGTGAAGTTTTTTTCTCCTCTCACGGAGGATGTGTTCGGATGAAACCGAAAAAAGTAGCTTGTCCTATTTTATCTGCCATTTTGTGGGCCCTACCATATGTAAAGACTACTAGCTTGTTCGCTTGATCTTATCAGTCAGAATCAGCTAGCTATTCAACGATATTTTTCTCGCACAACAAATCAACGTGAAACAGAATCAGCCAGCCAGAGCCTAGCTTTGCCCCGGGTCGCACGTCCTGTTGCTCGTTGTTGCCGTCACATGCCGCCGCCGCCCTGCGCGCGGCCAGCACCCGCCTGGCCACCCCCGGCGAGGTTGCGGCCGGACTCGAGCCCGCACAGGATGGGCGCTGCTCGTAGGCCTACCAGCAACCGCTGACGAAGCCTCCCTGGCCGGGATTGGCCGTCGTCCAGGTGTTGTGTGCGTGCTCCAAGGACAACCGCGGCCGCCTGAGCAGGCACGCGCAACTGCCGAGACGCGCTTCTGGTGGGGCGCGGGCGCGGCCACTGAGCGCCGGGGACGCGGGCATCGCCGTGGGGAGGTGCGGAGCTGGAGTGCGAGACCGGGCCGCCGCCGCTGCGAGCGCGGAGCCTGAACGCGGTGCCGGGTACGCCGCCGCCAGAGGACACGGCTTGCTGGGTGGCGCGGCCGTCAAGCGCCGGGGACGCGACCGCCAAGGGCTCACGAGCGTCGGGGCGCGGGCGAGCTCGTCCGCCGGGGCGCGCCCGAGCGCGGCCGTCGGGGTGCGGGCAGGCGCGAGCCGCCGGGGCGTGCGGAGCGGGCCGCCAAGGCGCGGGCAGACGCGGCCGCCAGGGCATGCGCGAGCGCGGGCGCCGGGGTGTGTGCTTTGATGCGAATCGGGACGTGGGGAAGAACGTGCGGAGAAGAAAAGAAGAAAAGAAATAGAGAAAAGAAAAAAAAAAGGCATTTTGGCCATTTTTCTTTTGTTTCATCATGTGAAGCTATTCTGCCCAACGAGATGATAAAAACAGTTCAGCTTCAACAAAAAAAAAAGTACTTGTGAAGCAGTTTTTCTAAAAAAAAATAACTTCACTGGTGAAGCTGAGTTGTGCCGCACGGGGCCTAAAATTTTATTCCAAAAAAATTAGTAGCTTTGTAAAGAACTTAGACGAATACACACTTTACATCAAAATTATAGGGCTTGATGTGATCTACACTATGTAGTAAATAATTTTTTATATTATTTTTCCTTGAAAAGTAGTATTAATGATAGAATACACTATATCCAAATCAATCCAGAGCACCTTGATGAGAAGGTCGGCATCTCTTATTATTACACACAAAGAATACATACGGGCAAAAGTCTGCTTGCAAGTTGCAACTCACTACGAGTTTACACACTACCAGACATAGGGCACAAGAGCTTTGATCCTGGACGGGAACTCGTCGAACTTGGAATCGTACCACTTCCTGGTGGCGAAGCTCCGGCCGGCGAGGTAGGCCGCCGTGCCCACGGCCACGGTGAGCGCGTACAGCGTCTGCGAGATCATGGCGAACCCGAAGAAAGCGAGGATCTCGAAGAGGTAGTGCGGGCAGGTGACGAGCCCGAACAGGCCGCCTGTAGGGATCTTGTACCCCTTCTTGTCGTCGTCGCCGCCTGCTCTCAGGCGCGAGAGGAGGTAGTGGTGGTAGAAGTTGCCGGCGAGGCCGACGGCGAAGGCGAGCACGCCGGGGTAGAGCAGGTCCACGGCGGGCTCCGGGAGCCCCCGGCTGAGGTGCTGCACGTAAATCATGGCGCCCCCGTTGAACAGGTAGCTGCCGGAGATTAGCAGCGACGTGCCCAGCGGCATGCTCCCGCTGTACCGGTGGACGAAAAGCACCTGATCGAGAGAGAACGCGACAGGATTATTTCATACTGTGCTCAATAAAATTCATAGAGCAGTGTATAAAAAGAACACGTGGATCGATTTTGGTTTTTGTTTGCGTACCTCAAGGATGCGTTTGAGGAAGTGGACGGCGATGGCGGAGCTGAGGAGGTGCGCGCGCGCGCCGACGACGGCGCCCGGCACGGCGAAGGACGCGAGCGCGGCGACGAGCGCCGGGGCGTAGAGCAGCAGCATCCCGAGTCGGCTTGACACCAGGAGCGCGCCGGCGCCCCGCTGTTGCGTCCCTTGGCCCTGCTGGCCGCCGCGGCCGCGCCAGAACTTGGAGTAGGTGAGGTTGTCGCCGCGGAACTCGGAGATGGCCAGGAAGGCCATCACGACGGCGCCCGCCGCCGACGCCCCCGCCACGAACGGCGACGGCGCGTACAGGAACGGCGGCGTAGGCCACGCCATCTCCTAGCTAGCTAGGCTCCTGACGAGGAGGTGGTAGGCGGAGGTGACCGGCGAGGCGGCGAGATGCTCGAGGAAGGAGGCCGGCGCCGGCGGGGATTCTCAGTCAGAGCTGTAGGACGGTGTGGCGTTGGGTGATCCGATCGAACGCTGGCAGACCGAGGCACCGGCACGTATTATATAGTTTTCCGCGCGGGACGCGACGCGGGAAAAGAGCAGAGCAGCTCAGGCTCAGCCGCGTCGCGACCGGTAGAGTGTGAACGCAAGTGCAAGTAGAGAAATGGGATTCGCAGTCGCAGGGCCGGCCGGTGTGAAGGCTAGCTTGCAGTTGGGTGCCGTAGCCCGTAGTCAACTCTAGTTTTTGCTGAATTCCTGAAACCGTGCATGCGCCGACGTACTCTGCTTCTCTTACATATTACTTTCAAGCCGTCGAGATCTGCCCAAAGAACTCATAAACGATAATGTTGACCTATCACTTTCATCTCTTTTCTCTTTGATGAAATGAAAGCAAAGGCGATGGTATGCAGGTTCCAGCTGAGCCACATATATGTGTTATTATTACAAATACAAATGTTTCTTGTACACACAGACAACACGGCGAAGACAAGATGGAGTGGACGGCATTATCTTTTGCGCTCGAACGCGATCGACGCGGGGCGGAGGCAGCAATTATATAATGAATAAAAATTCCAGCACCTGAGACGCATGGCATGTTCTTTTTTTCGAGCCCATGCAACTTGTTGTTCCAGCCGACGATACTTGACCAATAATGTGAATGTATACCGGCCTTGCATGTGCACGTGGAAGGATATGCAAGATGATGGAGGGACATCATGCATGGCCACATTCGTGATGCAGCTAATAATTTTTAGTTCTTCACAATACCTAATTAAGCTGATATCTAAAGATGCTTAATTAGCTTTGAGTTGTACGAATATACAGAGTATAGCTTATGTTCTTAATAAGAAAAAAAAGGTTAAGTTCATATCTAAATATGCTTTGAGGTGTGAAAGAGCAGGCATTGCGTCTCGAAAGATGACAAAACAAATTTGGACGGTGTCATTTATGTATTTTTTGGTGGCATTTGTGGAAACAAAGGACTCGAAGATCCTTTTGACAAGTTGGACTCAACTTGTTCAATTAGTTTACATCATTCAGATCAGAGGGCATCAGACAGAGACAGTTTCGTCTCAAATCAAGCTGATGGGGCCCTAATAAAGTTCATGGGTGGGCTCCACGGTAGCTCTAACCAACGTTTTTCTTGTTCTTTTAGGGCCGGAGTTTTTCAGCTCATCTTATGAATTGTCAACTGTAGGCCCAGCCCACTAATGGCCCATCGTCAGCTACTAGAGAGGTACGAACGAGCACTTGATAGTTGATACTCTCTTCGTCTCCAAATAAATCAATTAATTTGTGCCAGTCAAACTTTTTTAAGTTTGATCAACTTTATAAAAAAAGTGTAATAGCATCTATGACATAAAATGAGCACTTTATGAAATATATTTTATGATAAATCTAATGATATTAACTTGATACTATAAATCTTAACGTTTTATTTTAGAAATTTAGTCCAAGTTTAAAACTAGACAACTCTAGGAATCTATTTATTCAGAGACAGAGGGAGTAACAATGTGGCGACCTGCATGGGTCAACACCGATGGGCCAGAGCAGGAGTGTTTCTTCAATAGTGTTTATTTTCCGCCTTTTTGTTTATCATCGTCCGGCCATCAGTTGGGTACGAAATGATGAGTTGATAGCATTAGAGTGACACAATGGATGTCACGGAGATGCCAAATTAGAATATCAACAGTAACTATAGTGATTTGGCCTTCTCGCAAATCACTTAGGAAGCTCAACATAGAACTTATGGACCTAAAGGAAGCTCCAACAGAAGAGCTAGCTTATAGAATATTTCATATTTTTAGTAAAAAAAAAGAATAAAAATGATAAACTAGCTCTTCATTAAGAGCTAAGTTCATATTTTTCTATGATTTATGTGTCTATATGCTTACATATATTTTTTATGCTAGCATGTTAAGTTACTTTATTTTTTTTCAAAAAATATATGAGCTAACAAGTTGATCCTATTATTAATATTATTAAGACGCACTTGAACAAATACATGGACCGTCGGTGTATTTGTTCCCTCGTGCTAATAGTATCCTCTCCGTCTATAGGCTGATGCGAGTGTTAGGGCCTACTTAGTTGGCTTCCAAAAAATATGCCAAGCCAAAGATTTGGCAAGAAATGAATTTGGCTATCATTTGATTTACTATCAAAACTTGTTAACCTCTCACATTTAACTTACCAATTTATGACATTTTTTTTATCCAACTTTTACTTGCTAAATCATTTGTATGGCAAAATTTAGCAACAAACCAAGCAGCCCTTAAAAACAAACACCAACAAACAGTGCTGGCCACTGAGGGCCCACGTGGGGTGGATGTGGATCGGATCGGATTTCCTGATCGTCTTGCTCTCATCGCCGATATTAAAAAAAAATAATCTCACTCTGCAACGCTGAGAAAGGAAAAGGCACGTTTGTGCGAGCCATGATTTCGACAAGGAGTGAAGATTCAGATTTCGAAGTGTTGAATAAAAGGTGATGATCAAATCAATCAATCAAGAAAAAAACAAGAAATCCACCCAAGAATAATCAAACCATCATAATCAAGAAAAATAAATGACAACAACAAGAAAGAAGAAAAAGCAAAGCCATCCATTTATTCATGACCCAAAGTGGAAACAAAAGATTGGTCCACCGGCAGCCAGCCAGGCCAGGTCACCCCTCACCACCCGTCCTACTCCGAGTCCATGTGCTCGACGACGAACCGGCGCACGATGCGTACGAGCTCGTCGGCGCGCTCCGACCAGGGGGCTGTCTGGAAGAAGCCGTGGTCGGCGCCGGCGACCTCCACGTACTCCACCTCCTTGCCCCACTCCTCCTTCATCCGCCGCGCGTACTGCGCGTTCCGGTCCCTCATCACGTCGCGCCCGCCGGCGACCACAAGCACGGGCGCCATCTCCACGGCCTCCAGCCCCGGCGCGCGCGGCCCCGCCGGGCTGAGCACGGGGTCGTCCCTGTCGGCGCCTTCGGGGAGCGCCAGCCGCGCGTACCTGTCGCACATCTCGGTGGTGAGGAACGCGTCGCGCGGGCACTCCAGCTCGGCGCGCGTGCGGGCCTCGCCGGCGAAGGCCGGCGCGAGGAGGAGCGAGCCGCGGATCCGGACGGCGGGGGCGAGGCCGGACTTTCCGAGCCCGGCGGCGACGTGGTGCGCGATGTTGCCGCCCGCCGAGTCGCCCGCGACGAAGACGCGCGCGAAGTCGGCCGCGTCGGCGAGCCAGGGGTCGGCGTCGGCGGCGGAGCGCAGCCAGGACATGGCCCTGGCGCCGTCCTCCTGCGCGGCGGGCAGCCGGTGCTCGGGCGCCAGGCGGTAGTCGAAGGAGAGCACCACGGCGGGGAGCTCGGAGCACAGGCGGAGGCACCAGGCGTGGAAGTTGGGCCACCGCCCGGACCCGATGCAGAAGCCGCCGCCGTGGAAGTAGGCCACCACGGGGATCCGCGCGTCGTTGGCCGCGCCCAGGTGCCGCGGCCGGTACAGCCGCGCGTTCAGGTCGTGCTGCGCGTCCCACGTCACGTCCTTCCACTCCACGCCGCAGTTGTCTTCCGGGACGTCCACCGTGAACGCTGGCTCCGCGCTGCGCCGCACCGTGCCGTCGCTCATCAGCTGCAGCACGCCGCGGCAGTTCTCCACCACGTGCGGCTCCGGCGCTGCCGCCGACGACGACATGGTTGGCTTTCCACTTGATACTTCTGGGACAGCAGGCACAGGCTGGTTTGATGCGTCGCGGGAGCAAGCAGTGGGGTGCAGAGCCAGCCCAAGCTTTTATCCGATCACTAGTGCTGGGATCTACAAAAGACGTGTTATCGTTTTCACATCCGAAGACGTTGAGCGCATAGAGTAAAGAAATAGCGTAATTCAGAAGGCATTGATTGTGTTATGTGGCCTCGGTAGCTCCACGTTTAGGTTGAGCACAGGTACCCTCTACCAGGTTTTTTAAAGCAGTACTGCTAGCGCCCGGACGGTCCGGGCGTATTGATGCAAAAGTGAATCTGCAAACACAAAGGGTTAATACCCGAAATCGATATCCAAAGCGTGCCAGTCGATTTGACCTGTTAATCGACAAGGATGAAGATCCGAGCACTTTGGTCCTGACAACAGCGATACGCCCGGAAGTCACGGCCAAGAGGTACTCACGCGGAACTCGAGAATCGACAAAGATTGCACTTAGAGCAATGCAACTCGCCGAATCAATGAGAACTCGTAAAAAGGAAAAATATGCAAATTGACGAAGTCGCCGAAAAGTAGATGTAAATAAGAGTAAAAGCTGGTTTTTGATGTATTGATTGATTGCTATTACATTGCCCTTCACTCTATATTTATACCCTGATCTATAGAAACATAATCGAATACGACTAGGACACTAAACCCAAGTCTAAGAAAAAGAACATGACTTTGACACAACTCAGACTCTACTAATCGTAAACAAGGAAATCAACTCCTATTTTATTCCATAGTCCGCCTTAATCACGATGGTATTCTCATCGGCCTCCTTTTCACCAGCACAGCCCCTTTTCCATCGGCAGCAACCTTCGATCTCCTTCCATCGGTACATTCCCTGTTTCATCGGCTGCAGTCTTCACACCTTCCCTCAGCGGTACATTCCCTCATCTTATCGGCAACAGTCTCCAAACCTTCTTCCATCGGCATCGGCAATAACACCCTTGACCTCATCGGCAACATTCCAAATTAAATTCATACACTGTCACCGCTTAAAAACAAACTTATTCTCCTTGGCTATCAATTCACACGGCAATCTTTCCCTTGCCGATCAGCCTTTCCTGATCATTTTGACACGTGCTAAAAACGGTGTCAACATATGCCCCCCAATTTCGGAGTATAAGATACTGATGCTCCGAAATTTACTCCAACTGATGCTTTGCTATTATCTATTTCTTTAACCCATTCTCCAAGCATAACATGATTCGTTACCAAATTCAATCAAATCTAGATCCAATCCATGTATCTCAATATATATCGCATTTTTCCAACCTTCTTTGCCTTAACTACGGTTGAGATACCAAAATAACAATCCATCAACAATATCTTACTGCAACGCATCATTTTTAGAACTAAAAAATCTCGTATCAAGATATCCTTCAAGTTATGATTACTTGCCGTCAAATCTTTTGTACCATCCCTTGATTGTCGTGCGAACAGTTACCATACCCAACTGACCCACCTCGATCCATCCGCATACGGCATAGAGATAAGTCAAGAATACCCCTCCTCCGAGTAACCTATAAATAGATTCCTCTGGGCTGTTCATCTTCTACCTTCAAACTCCACCTTTTGGCATTCTTACTCCGGCGGCAACCCTAACCAACGACCGTGCGTCTTCAACTCATCAGAACCATCATCATCTTCAAGTTCCCAGCTCGTGCCCTTATCCTCCTGAAGCAATGGCTCTTAACTTTGACGTCCCTGCGGTTTGTTCTTCTTCTCATCACCTCTACTTTAATCCTTTCGATTTCCTGCGAATTCTTACAGTCGACATCTTTCTTTCTCTTTCATTTTCTTGGTCCTTCAAACCTAGGAACTTCGCAACACATTGGTGATTCCAACCCATCAACCTCCCCTTCACTGCTTAGGTCCGATGGGCAACCCAGACCCAACTGATTTGATTAATGCAGAAGCCAATCGTATTCCCTTCAAATCTCAGAATTTCTCTTTGAATCTGTGGAAAGATACATTCCGTTCTTGGCCCAAACTCACCAAAGGGTGAAAAAATTGGTTTCTGAGGGTCAACAGATCAATGCAAGTGTTCTGGGCAGAGCGGAAAATAGATCAATGTATCAGGCTGTCCATTGTCGATATGCAGAAAAATGAATCCATGATGATAGCTGCTGCTCAATTTTGGTCTGACACCACCAACACCTTCATGTTCGGTCATGGCCCATGTGCCCCTACTCTTGCCGATATGTACATGCTCACGGGCCTAGACATTTCAACTATCGATGAAGGCCATATTTTCGGCAGAAAAGCTGAATACAGAATAACCACACGCAACATCGGCGGCTGGACAGGATATATCAAGGAATACCAGAAGACTGGCACTGTCAATCAAAGGGAGCATGCCACATTCCTGAACATGTGGCTAGAAAAGTTTATTTTCTGCGGACGATCGGTAGGACCAACTAATGCTTTCCTCCCAGCAGCAGAACTCTTGGCCAACGGTGTCAGATTCCCACTTGGCCGATATCTTCTGAGCTCAACCTACCATCTCCTCCACCAAGTATCCTAGAAGCTTATACTTGGCGAACCCATCGGCAATCTGGGAGGCCCATGGTGGTTTGTTAATATGTGGTTAAACGCTCACATGCACAAGCGTTTACAGTGGGATCTCTTTGCTCAGGAATTCCCACGAGAGATTCCCGAAGAATACGTCCTTAGGGATGATGAATCGGCAACACGCCCCCCTCTCAACTTCGGTGAAGCAATCATCGTCCTTCCCGGAACAGAAGCCAATGAGGATCAAATCGGCAGATTTTTCCAAACTTTCTACCATGGCCTCCCTCGTGACCTCAGGGCTTGGGTGCCTTATATTGACGAGGATAACAAGTTCCCCCTCCTCTTCAATTTTGCCGATAGTGATCTGAACCAAGACAATGATCTCATTATGGCCATCATCACCCCCAGAGCAATCCCAGTCAACACATTTGACAGCGGGAAAGCCTCCCACATTACTTATGAATTTTACAATCCATCGGCAGTATCTCGCCAGCTGGCCTTTGGGCAACTGCCCATCAAACTGTGCTATGCCGATGTGATTAAACCCAGGGAAATCATCACCTCCGGAACTGAATGGAGCAAGATAGTAAGACTTGCTCCTGATGCCGATATTTCAAACGTCGATCTCTCCGCCTGGTCACCAGCTTCTTTCATAAAAGAATCATATAAGCAATGGTGGCAGGAGTGGAAAGAATAGCTATTTTCAACGTCTGTTCACACATATCGGCACCAGATCGACCCTGATTATGTTATTCCTGATAATGCAGTAAGTTCCTTTCAACTTTTGTCCCTTTCCTTTCTTTTATTATGTGTATCGGTAACTAACCTTCCTTGAAACAGGCTGACGATCCAGTTCCACCGATAAGCAAAAGCGGAAAACCCTTCAATCTCCATCCAGCCTCTCCAATTTCAGCAATCGGTTACAACGCCCCCACCCTGGAAGCCTTGACCTTCCAAAGGGCTCGCACCAAAATCGGCACTTCTAGACCAAGATTAGGAACATCCAGGGCTTCTCCAAAGGCCGCTGCTTCAAGCCTGATCAAGGCTTTTAAGGTAACAATCTTGTTTACTCTCTTTTCTGCCGATACACTTTATATTAACATACAACTACCAGGGTGTACAAGCTGCAGCTGGATCATCATCGACAACTTTACCAAGCACCGCAACTTCTACTCCTCCTTCAGAGGTATTCTCTCATTATTTTTATTTTTCTCCATTAAACATCCAATCTTATACCTGTTTTTGCAGCAACAGATGGATACATCGGTAGGCACACCGATCATACAAGTTCCCCAACCAACAGATGTTGATGCCCCTCAGCCAGTTGTTGTTGAAGCACAACAAAAACGTAAGGCTTTGACCGATGCTGAAGCTCAACAGAAACGACAAAAACCTACACCGGCCCCTGCGTCTGCTCCAACACCCGTCGATCAACCCTCTGAGCAAACTGCTCCTGCCCAAGGTACATCATCGGCAATTGTACCTCAAGGGCCGACTACCGATGTGGTTGTTGACACCGTTTTTAGCACGTGTCAAGATGATCAAGAAAGGCTAACCAGCAAGGGAAAGATTGCCGTGTAAATTGATGGCCAAGGAGAATAACTTTGTTTTTTTTAAGCGGTGACAGTGTATGAATTTAATTTGGAATGCTGCCGATGAGGTCAAGGGTGTTATTGCCGATGCCGATGGAAGAGGGTTTGGAGACTGTTGCCGATAAGATAAGGGAATGTACCGATGAAGGAAGGTATGAAGACTGCAGCCGATGAAACAGGGAATGTACCGATGGAAAGGAGATCGAAGGTTGCTGCCGATGGAACAGGGGCTGTGCTGGTGAAAAGGGGGTCGATAAGAATACCATCGTGATTAAGACGGACTATGGAATAAAATAGGAGTTGATTTCCTTGTTTACGATTAGTAGAGTCTGAGTTGTGTCAAAGTCATGTGTTTTTCCTTAGACTTGGATTTAGTGTCCTAGTCGTATTTGGTTATGTTTCTATAGATCAGGGTATAAATATAGAGTGAAGGGTAATGTAATAGGGAATCAATCAATACATCAAAAAACAGCTTTTACTCTTATTTACATCTACTTTTCGGCGACTTCGTCAATTTGCATATTTTCCTTTTCACGAGTTCTCATCGATTCGGCGAGTTGCATTGCTCTAAGTGCAATCTTTGTCGATCCTCGAGTTCCGCGTGAGTACCTCTTGGCCGTGACTTCCGGGCATATCGCTGTTGTCAGGACCAAAGTGCTCGTATCTTCATCCTTGTCGATTAATAGGTCAAATCGACTGGCACGCTTTGGATATCGATTTCGGGTATTAGCCCTTTGTGTTTGCAGATTCACTTTTGCATCAACACATCTTTTGGCACGCCTGGTGGGACAGATCTAGTCAAGATGCCTAATCATGAGATCGATGCTGGGAATATCATCGCAGTAACAGAAGAAGATCTTAAGGACGATCAGAAGCAGGCTATGGAGAGGGCTATTGAAGAATATAGACAGCTTTGCTTAAAGTCATTCAGCGTGAACAAAAGTGGACAAGTCATCCAGAAGCAGGACTTGCCGTTGCCTCGGCAGGTTACCTTTGATCCTAATCCTGGTAAACTTCAAGAGATGGTTAATTCTGCGGTGAATCATGCTTTAATTAATCACTCCAATGTGCTGTCCAATACTATTCATAATGTTGTGATTCGAACTTTCAAAGAAGGGCAAGCGTCACATCATTACGTCGGGCCTGCTTATCATCAACCAGAAGCAGCATCTGCTGTTGCTCCATCGGCTCCTCCAGCCATTGCGGGTGTAGAGATTTCTTCTCCTCCAGTATCAGCAGGATTATCTAATGTACAGTCTACTCCGGTGCGTCCAGATTCAGCATTATCAGGACGAGTTCAGCTTGGTACAGATCTGTCAGCATCAGCTTTATCAGGTCCTATACCACAGAATAATCAAACTCCTGCTAATTGGTGGGGATATGGTATGCCTCCGGAGCCATCTACTGTCAATCACGGATTATCTCAAGTGTTTGACGCAGCGGGAAAAACTCCTGTTCTATCGGCTGGTTTGCCGATAGCCCAAGCACCTCAATATATTACAACTACTGTACAACCAAGTCTAGGAGGTTTTCAGGCTTCTTTGGGGCAAACATCTAACTCAAGTCCATCGGCAAATTTGTTACCGATGCAGCAGAAGGCTCCTATCACCAGTCAACCTGGAATCTAGGTTATGCCTCAAGTTGGATGTAATTATCCAGCAATGCCAACAAGTTACCAGCCATCGGCAAACTTTGTGCCGATGAATACTAATAATTGGTCAGGGCAGTTTCCTACTCAACATACAGTTCAGCCAAACCAGCAAGCCACAGGAGCTCATCAAGGTCACATACATGCTGGTTTTCAGAATCAAGCATCGGCAGCTCAGCCGATGAATCCTTTTCAGCAGGTTAATGGACCACAGTTAGTAGCAAATATGCCAATTGCTGGAGATCGTGGGCAGCAAAGGTATGCAGAAGGGTATCAACAGATACCTCCAGCAGAGATTCAACCATATCGTCTGCAAGATGTCGATGTTTTTTGGGCCGATAAGATAGCAGAAATTATGAGAGATCAATTTGGGATCAAGCCCAAGGTTAATACCTATTCTTATCGGACCCCGTATCCTCCAGCATATGATTTAATTCCTCTCCCAAATCGTTACAAAGTGCCAGATTTCACTAAATTTTCTGGGCAAGACGATACATCAACCATGGAGCATGTTAATCGTTTTATTATTCAATGTGGAGAGGCAGCTTGTAGAGATGAATTGAGAGTTCGTCTGTTCTCATCATCTCTATCCGGATCAGCATTTACGTGGTTTATTTCACTACCGCCAAATTCTATTATCACCTGGGCCGATCTGGAAAAACAATTTCATAAGTATTTCTTTGCTGGAATTCATGAGAAGAAGCTTACCGATTTGGTAAAGATGAAACAGCGCAATGATGAATCGGTAGAAGGCTTCGTGCAAAGGCTACGAGATGTAAAGAACAAATGTTATAGTCTGGTATTGGATGATCGGCAGCTTGCCGATTTAGCCTTTCAGGGATTATTACCACACCTAAAGGATAGATATGCTTCTCAGGAGTTCGAAAGCCTAAGTCATTTAGTACAAAGGATTTCTGATCAAGACACTAGGGTTTTTGAACCTAAGAGAAATTGGAACAAGAAAGTTTCATTTGTTGAAGAGGCGGAAGATTCTGATTCAGATAATGAACCAGTTATCGGTTTGGCAGAGTGGGTTAAGAATAAGAAACCGATATCTTGTCCCTTTGGTCACAAAGAGCCAGAAAAGTTTACTTTTGATGTCACCAAAGCCGATAAAATATTCGATCTTTTGCTTCAGGAGGGCCAGATTAAATTGTCACCCAATCATGTGATCCCATCGGCAGAAGAGTTGAAGCATATGCTGTATTGCAAGTGGCACAATGCAACTTCACACAGTACCAATGAGTGCAAGGTGTTTAGACAGCAATTACAGTTAGCTATTGAGTCTGGCAGGAAAAAATTTGGCAATTCCAAGATTCAAAAGCCAATGAAAATTGATCAACATCCTTTTCCAGCAAATATGTTGGATGCTGAAGGAAAAATTAAGGTGTTGACATCGGTAACTGCTGAAAAGAATGCATCAGTAGATCCCCAACATCGGATAACTTCCGATGATGCAAAAAGTATGGGGCTATTGACGGAGAGTAGCAGTTCTGGGAAGCCTCCTCGATCTGGCATCGTGATTACCCATCAAAGACAACACGAAGGATGGCGTCAGCGAAGGGACCGATATAGACGACAACAAGAGGAAAGGCGTCAAGAAGAGTGGAATCGGCATAGGGATCATTGGAATTATCCATTTTTTATTCATTGTTGGGAAGAAGGTATTAAGTTACCTACTGTTGAAAATTGTCCAGAGTGCAATGGCTATTATGGAGTTAATTATCCTGCAAGAAGGTTTCAATCTGGTAATCAAGGTTTGCTCATTAATGAACCGATCAGAAGGAAAGCGTCAGTACATGATCGACTGGGGGGCAGGCTCAGTGTGCACGAAAGGCTTGGTAAACGCGTTGTATATTTTCCAAGGAACCAAGAAGAACTCGAAGAGATGGCAAATGCAAGAGTCCCTGATGAAGAAATATTTTACAGGGATCCCAATATACGTCGTGTGGAGACAACTAGGACTTATCAGCCAGTTTGGAAAACTAAGCTTCCTCAGTGGTGTCCAGAAGGTTTGACAAAGACACAGAAAAGGAAAATGCAGCGGGATCGTCAAAAAGATTTATATCAAGAAGAAAGTCCCTCCAATGAGAAATCTGGTAACCAGCAGTGGCAGATAAGGCACAAGGATAAAGGTCCATCGGCAGATGTCAATATGGTGTTTATGTTGCCGATGGAATTTTTGGCTCTGTCTGACAGTGAAGAAGAGGCTGTTTCCTCTGATCAGATAGCTCAATTAATATTAGATCCAATGATGGCTGTTTTTGAGAAGCCTGCTGATGATGAGAGACAACACCTCAAGGCTTTGTTTGTAAAAGGTAAAGTTGATGGGCAGCCTGTATCTAAGATACTTATTGATGGAGGAGCTGCGATTAATATTATGCCTTATGTGATGTATCGGAAGCTTGGTAAGGGGGATCAAGACTTAACTAAGACCGATATGATGCTAAAAGATTTTAAAGGCCATGTGTCACCAACTAAAGGGGCAGTATGTGTTGAGTTGACCATCGGCAGTAAAACTTTGCCGACAACTTTCTTTGTTATTAATGGCAAGGGTGCATATAATTTACTTTTAGGAAGGGATTGGATTCATGCTAATTGTTGTGTTCCTTCTACAATGCATCAATGTCTGGTACAATGGATCGGAGATAAGATTGAAGTTGTTCCTGGTGACTCTTCTTATATCATTGCATCGGCAGAATCAGATACTTATGAACGAACCAAGTGCATATCGGGAGAAGCCTGGGAAAAAGAGTTCCTCAAGATTGCTGATTATGAAATTTTACCGATCCAAGCAGTCGGTTCTGAAGAAGAGCTTTAATGGATAGATTTGCCGATGATGGAAAATTAGGTCAAGGATTTACATCGGCAGATGATTTAATAGAAGTAGATATTGGTGAAGGCGATAGACCAAGACCCACTTTTATTAGCTCTAAGTTAGATTCCAAGTGTAAACAGCAACTAGTTGATTTGTTAAAGGAATATAAAGATTGTTTTGCTTGGGATTATACTGAAATGCCTGGATTAGACCGATCTATAGTTGAACATCGGTTGCCTATTAAATCTGGATTTCGGCCACATCAGCAGCCGGCTCGCCGATGCAATCCTAATATACTCCCTGATATTAAGGCCGAAATAACCAAGTTAATTGAGGCGAAGTTTATTCGGCAGTGTCGATATGCAGAGTGGATTTCTAATGTGGTTCCTGTATATAAGAAAAATAGAAAACTCCGTGTTTGTATTGATTTCAGGAATCTTAATAAGGCCACACCGATGGATGGTTATCCGATGCCGATTGCTGATTTGTTGATTGATGCTGCAGCAGGGCATCAGATTATTAGTTTTATGGATGGAAATGTGGGTTATAACCAAATATTCATGGCTGAAGAAGATATTTCCAAAACTGCTTTTAGATGTCCAGGTCATGTGGGATTATTTGAGTGGATAGTTATGACATTTGGTTTGAAAAATGCCGGTGCTACTTATCAGAGAGCTATGAACTTTATTTTCCATGAATATATCGGCACATTGGTGGAAATCTACATTGATGATATAGTGATTAAGTCTGGAGACATCACGAAGCATCTAACCGATCTGCGAAAGATATTGGAGTGCACAAGAAAACATGGATTAAAGATGAATCCCAATAAATGTGCATTTGGTGTATCGGCAGGACAATTCTTGGGTTTTATGGTGCATCAGAGGGGCATTGAAATTAGTAGAAAATCTATTGAGGCAATCAACAAGGTTGTTGCTCCTGCCGATAAGACTGAATTGCAATCCTTGATCGGTAAGATTAATTTCATCAGAAGGTTTATATCTAATCTGTCAGGCAAAATCAAGGCTTTCAGTCCGTTATTGAAATTGAAAGCCGATCAGGAGTTTAAATGGGGGTATGAACAGCAGTTGGCTTTAGATCAGATTAAGAGTTATTTAACAAATCCTCCAGTGTTAGTTCCACCCCAGCATGGAAAACCTTTCAGATTATATTTATCAACTGAAGATACTGTTATCGGTTCAGCTCTTATTCAAGAATTTGAAGGAAAGGAGCGTGTTATCTATTATTTGAGCAGACGATTAATAGATGCTGAAACCAGGTATTCGGCTATTGAGAAATTATGCTTATGTTTATATTTCTCCTGTAGTAAGTTAAGACATTATTTACTATCGGCTGAATGTACTGTCGTATGCAAAGATGATGTGGTCAAATATATGCTATCTATGCCGATATTAAATGGTAGGATTGGTAAATGGATTTTAGCGTTATCAGAATTTGACCTACGTTATGAATCGGCTAAGGCAGTTAAAGGACAAGTTATGGCCGATTTTGTTACTCAACATTGCAACACGGTAGATTCTTTGGAAGTTGCTCCATGGACACTGTTCTTTGATGGGTCCACTTGTGGTGAAGGGGCAGGCATCGGCATCGTGTTGATTTCTCCTCAGGGGAAGAAGTATGAAGGGTTTTCCGCTTTTGCTTATCGGTGGAACTGGATCGTCAGCCTGTTTCAAGGAAGGTTAGTTACCGATACACATAATAAAAGAAAAGGGAAGGGACAAAAGTTGAAAGGAACTTACTGCATTATCAGGAATAGCATAATCGGGGTCAATCTGGTGCCGATATGTGTGAACAGACGTTGAAAATAGCTGTTCTTTCCACTCCTGCCACCATTGCTTATATGATTCTGTTATGAAAGAAGCTGGTGACCAGGCGGAGAGATCGACATTTGAAATATCGGCATCAGGAGCAAGTCTTACTATCCTACTCCATTCAGTTCCGGAGGTGATGATTTCCTTGGGTTTAATCACATCGGCATAGCACAGTTTGATGGGCAGTTGCCCAAAGGCCAGCTGGCGAGATACTGCCGATGGATTGTAAAATTCATAAGTAATGTGGGAGGCTTTCCCACTGCCAAATGTGTTGTCTAGAATTGCTCTGGGGGTGATGATGGCCATCATGAGATCATTATCTTGGTTCAGATCACTATCGGCAAAATTGAAGAGGAGGGGAAACTTGTTATCCTCGTCAATATAAGGCACCCAAGCCCTGAGATCACGAGGGAGGCCATGGTAGAAAGTATGGAAAAATCTGCCGATTTGATCCTCATTGGCTTCTGTTTCGGGAAGGACGATGATTGCTTCACCGAAGTTGAGAGAGGGGCGTGTTGCCGATTCATCATCCCTAAGGACGTATTCTTCGGGAATCTCTCGTGGGAATTCCTGAGCAAAGAGATCCCATTGTAAACGCTTGTGCATGTGAGCGTTTAACCACATATTAATAAACCACCATGGGCCTCCCAGATTGCCGATGGGTTCGCCAAGTATAAGCTTTTGGGATACTTGGTGGAGGAGATGGTAGGTTGAACTCAGAAGATATCGGCCAAGTGGAAATCTGACACCGTTGGCCAAGAGTTCTGCTGCTGGGAGGAAAGCATTAGTTGGTCCTACCGATCATCCGTAGAAAATAAACTTTCTAGCCACATGTTCAGGAATGTGGCATGCTCCCTTTGATTGACAGTACCAGTCTTCTGGTATTCCTGAATATATCCTGTCCAGCCGCCGATGTTGCGTGTGGTTATTCTGTATTCAGCTTTTCTGCCGAAAATATGGCCTTCATCGACAGTTGAAATATCTAGGCCTGTGAGCATGTACACATCGGCAAGGGTAGGGGCACATGGGCCATGACCGAACATGAAGGTGTTGGTGGTGTCAGACCAAAATTGAGCAGCAGCTATCATCATAGATTCATTTTTCTGCATATCGGCAATGGACAGCCTGATACATTGATCTATTTTTTGCTCTGCCCAGAACACTTGCATTGACCTGTTGACCCTCAGAAACCAATTTTTCCACCCTTTGGTGGGTTTAGGCCAAGAACGGAATGTATCTTTCCACAAATTCAAAGAGAAATTCTGAGATTTGAAGGGAATACGATTGGCTTCTGCATTAATCAAATCAGTTGGGTCTGGATTGCCCATCGGACCTAAGCAGTGAAGGGGAGGTTGATGGGTTGGAATCACCAATGTGTTGCGGAGTTCCTAGGTTTGAAGGACCAAGAAAATGAAAGAGAAAGAAAAATGTCGATCGTAAGAATTCGCAGGAGACCGAAAGGATTAAAGTAAAAGTAATGAGAAGAAGAACAAACCGCAGGGACGTCGAAGTTAACGGCCATTGCTTCAGAGGGATGAGGGCACGAGCTGGGAACTTGAAGATGATGATGATTCTGATGAGTTGAAGACGCGCGGTTGTTGGTTAGGGTTGCCGCTGGGATGAGAATGCCAAAAGGTGGAGTTTGAAGGTAGAAGATGAACAGCCCAGAGGAATCTATTTATAGGTTATTTGGAGTAGGGGTATTCTTGACTTATCTCTATGCCGTATGCGGATGGATCGAGGTGGTTCAGTTGGATATGGTAACTGTTCGCACGACAATCAAGGGATGGTACGGGAGATTTGACGGCAAGTGATCATAACTTAAAGGATATCTTGCGGTAAGATATTATTGATGGGTTGTTATTTTGGTATCTCAACCGCAGTTTAAGGCAAAGAAGGTTGGGAAAAAATGCGATATATATTGAGATACATGGATTGGATCTAGATTTGATTGAATTTGGTAACAAATCATGTTATGCGTGGAGAATGGGTTAAAGAAATAGATAATAGCAAGCATCAGTTGGAGTAAATTTCGGAAGCATCAGTTTCTTATACTCCGAAATTGGGGGGCATGTGTTGACACCGTTTTTAGCACGTGTCAAGATGATCAGGAAAGGCTAACCAGCAAGGGAAAGATTGCCGTGTAAATTGATGGCCAAGGAGAATAACTTTGTTTTTTTAAGCGGTGACAGTGTATGAATTTAATTTGGAATGCTGCCGATGAGGTCAAGGGTGTTATTGCCGATGCCGATGGAAGAGGGTTTGGAGACTGTTGCCGATAAGATAAGGGAATGTACCGATGAAGGAAGGTATGAAGACTACAGCCGATGAAACAGGGAATGTACCGATGGAAAGGAGATCGAAGGTTGCTGCAGATGGAACAGGGGCTGTGCTGGTGAAAAGGGGGTCGATAAGAATACCATCGTGATTAAGACGGACTATGGAATAAAATAGGAGTTGATTTCCTTGTTTACGATTAGTAGAGTCTGAGTTGTGTCAAAGTCATGTGTTTTTCCTTAGACTTGGATTTAGTGTCCTAGTCGTATTTGGTTATGTTTCTATAGATCAGGGTATAAATATAGAGTGAAGGGTAATGTAATAGGGAATCAATCAATACATCAAAAAACAGCTTTTACTCTTATTTACATCTACTTTTCGGCGACTTCGTCAATTTGCATATTTTCCTTTTCACGAGTTCTCATCGATTCGGCGAGTTGCATTGCTCTAAGTGCAATCTTTGTCGATCCTCGAGTTCCGCGTGAGTACCTCTTGGCCGTGACTTCCGGGCGTATTGCTGTTGTCAGGACCAAAGTGCTCGTATCTTCATCCTTGTCGATTAATAGGTCAAATCGACTGGCACGCTTTGGATATCGATTTCGGGTATTAGCCCTTTGTGTTTGCAGATTCACTTTTGCATCAACAGTGGTCATAGAAGACATTCCATCGGCATCTTCTGCCGATCCTTCACACGACCCTTTAGAAGCTGCTCCCTCAAGCCAAGCTCAAGAAATCGCCCTGAAGCAGGTAAACCAATCAATTACTTGGTTTACTATATCCTCAAATATCATAAACAGGATTTCTAATTCTCTTTATCCCATGGGAACAAGACTCTCCCGATAGCTTATTCTCTTTCGCTATCGATGTTTCTGATGACGACGGAGAAGAAGCAAGCTCCTCCTTGGCGTTGGGAACAATATCATCGGACACCTATGGCAAGCTGGAAACTCTTCTAAACCTGCTACAGCAAGACACTGCCCAATTGGTGATCGACTCGGATCCTGCGAGGTCTATCTTCAAAGCGATCCGCGGCCAAGTCCCTGCTAATATTGAAAAAATCATCTTTTCAGCAGTCCATCTGGAGAGCAGACAGCTTCAATATCAAAGGGCTGTTCATCGTATCGCTGACAGAGCAGCTCAATCTCAACTTAAAGAAGAAATGCTACAGCTGAAGCAGACTGCCGACGAGAAGCACAAGAACATCAATAATTTGCAAGCCTCCAGTGCCGATATTAGACAGAAAATCTCAGATCTATCAGCAAAGAAAGCAGCTCTGCTGGCTGAACTGGAAAAGGTTGAGACAGCTCTGACTCAGGCTAAACAAGAAGAAGACCAGCTTCCCGACGCCATCAAAGCCCTTCAACAGGAACGAGATGCTCAAGCTCGCAAGGCCTTAGCCTTGAAAAAGAAAATTAAGCCTGTGGAAGGAAGTGCCGATGAAGATGCCAAAGAGTTAAAAGAAGCCGACGAAATTCGCCTGCGTGCGATATCAACCATCCAGGCTTTGTTACATTAGCGCATCGGCACAATTGATACTTTGTTTTAACATCCAGCCGATAGGATTCTTATCGGCAACTATACTCTTTATGCATCTATCCAGATACTAGGGTAATATTTCTTTAAATATTTTCCATTTAACGCTCTGGAAAATACAACTCCTTCGAGAGTTTCAAGAATATACGCATTACCAGGAATAGCCTGATTTATCCGATATGGACCTTCCCAGTTAGGAGACCATTTGCCAAACTTAGAACTTTTAGTTCCAATCGGTAAAATCAATTTCCAGACTAATTCACCATCAGCAAATTCCTTTACTTTCACTTTCTTATCATACCACTTAGCTACCCTTTTCTTATTCTCCTCGATGTTAACCAAAGCCTTTAACCGATGACCTGCTACATCTTCCAATTCGTCTTTCATAAGAATATCATAATCATCGGCTGTCAATTGATCCTGAAAGCGCATTCGCCTAGATCCAATCTTAATCTCCCAAGGTAATACTGCATCGTGTCCATACACCAATTGATAAGGTGACACCTTGGTTGCACCATGACATGCCATCCGATATGACCACAAAGCTTCATTTAATATGGTATACCACCTTTTAGGATATTCTTTGATCTTGCGCTTAATAAGTTTGATAATTCCCTTATTAGATGCTTCAGCCTGGCCATTTGCTTGGGCATAATATGGTGAAGAATTCAAAACTTTAATTCCCATACTTAAAGCAAACTCATCAAATTCACCTGATGTAAACATAGTGCCCTGATCGGTAGTGATGGTTTAAGGGATGCCAAATCGGTAAACAATATGCTCTTTCACAAAATCAACCATGTTAGCCGATGTTACCTTTTTCAAAGGTATTGCTTCAACCCACTTTGTGAAATAATCGGTAGCAACCAGAATAAACTTATGCCCTTTACTCGATGGTGGATAAATTTGACCGATGAGATCAATAGCCCAACCCCTAAACGGCCATGGTTTAATTATGGGATTCATAGCCGATGCGGGTGCTCTTTGAATATTACCAAATTTTTGACATTCCTAACATCCTTTAAAATATTTAAAACAATCCTCAAGAATAGTCGGCCAATAATATCCATTTCTCCTGATCATCCATTTCATCTTAAATGCTGACTGATGAGCCCCACACACTCCTTCATGAATTTCACTCATCAGGCTTTTTGATTCCTCTATGCTAACACACCTGAGTAAAACTCCATCTATGGTACGGTAATATAATTCATCATCGAGGAGTACGTACTTTGTCGCTTGGAACCTTACGCGTCTTTCAACCTTTTTAGATGGATTCTTTAAATAATCAATGATTTTCCTTCTCCAGTCATCGGCATCAGCCACCGATGTGAATGCTTCTTGAACAGGTTGATATCCTGAAGCATGCTGAGCCAATCGGTTAGCCTCCTCATTATGCATCCGGGAAATATGCTCCAGATGAAGACTTCTAAACCCTTTTAATAATTCCAAACACTTTTCATAATATGAAATTAGAATTTCACTTCGGCATTCATAAATCCCAATCAACTGATTTATAACTAGCATAGAATCACCAAAGACCTCAACAGCATCAGCTTGTATTTCTTTAAGCAATTCTAACCCTTTTATCAGGGCTTGGTATTCAGCTTGATTGTTTGTCGATGTAGCGACGATCGGCAATGAGAATTCATACTTCTTCCCCTGAGGAGAAATCAACACGATGCCGATGCCTGCCCCTTCACCATAAGTAGACCCATCAAAGAAAAGTGTCCATGGAGCAACTTCCAAAGAATCCACCGTGTCGCAATGTTGAGTAACAAAATCGGCCATAACTTGTCCTTTAACTGCCTTAGCTGATTCATAACGTAGGTCAAATTCTGATAACGCCAAAATCCATTTACCAATCCTACCATTTAATATCGGCATAGATAGCATATATTTGACCACATCATCTTTGCATACGACAGTACATTCAGCCGATAGTAAATAATGCCTCAACTTACTACAGGAGAAATATAAACATAAGCATAATTTCTCAATAGCCGAATACCTGGTTTCAGCATCTATTAATCGTCTGCTCAAATAATAGATGACACGCTCCTTTCCTTCAAATTCTTGAATAAGAGCTGAACCGATAACAGTATCTTTAGTTGATAAATATAATCTGAAAGGTTTTCCATGCTGGGGTGGAACTAGCACTGGAGGATTTGTTAAATAACTCTTAATCTGATCTAAAGCCAATTGCTGTTCATCCCCCATTTAAACTCCTGATCGGCTTTCAATTTCAATAATGGACTGAAAGTCTTGATCTTACCTGACAGATTAGATATAAACCTTCTGATGAAATTAATCTTACCAATCAAGGATTGTAATTCAGTCTTATCGGCAGGAGCAACAACCTTGTTGATTGCCTCAATAGATTTTCTACTAATTTCAATGCCCCTCTGATGCACCATAAAACCCAAGAATTGTCCTGCCGATACACCAAATGCACATTTATTGGGATTCATCTTTAATCCATGTTTTCTTGTGCACTCCAGTATCTTCCGTAGATCGGTTAGATGCTTTGTGATGTCTCCAGACTTAATCACTATATCATCAATGTAGATTTCTACCAATGTGCCGATATATTCATGGAAAATGAAGTTCATAGCTCTTTGATAAGTAGCGCCGGCATTTTTCAAACCAAATGTCATAACTATCCATTCAAATAATCCCACATGACCTGGACATCTAAAAGCAGTCTTGGAAATATCTTCTTCAGCCATGAATATTTGGTTATAACCCGCATTTCCATCCATGAAACTAATAATCTGATGCCCTGCTGCAGCATCAATCAACAAATCAGCAATCGGCATTGGATAACCATCCATCGGCGTGGCCTTATTAAGATTCCTGAAATTAATACAAATATGGAGTTTTCCATTTTTCTTATATACAGGAACCACATTAGAAATCCACTCTGCATATCGACACTGCCGAATAAACTTCGCCTCAATTAACTTGGTTATTTCGGCCTTAATATCAGGGAGTATATTAGGATTGCATCGGCGAGCCGGCTGCTGATGTGGCCAAAATCCAGATTTAATTGGCAACCGATGTTCAACTATAGATCGGTCTAATCCAGGCATTTCAGTATAATCCCAAGCAAAACAATCTTTATATTCCTTTAACAAATCAACTAGTTGCTGTTTACACTTGGAATCTAACTTAGAGCTAATAAAAGTGGGCCTTGGCCTATCGCCTTCACCAATATCTACTTCTATTAAATCATCTGCCGATGTAAATCCTTGACCAAATTTTCCATCATCGGCAAATCTATCCATTAAAACTCTTCTTCAGAACCGACTGCTTGGATCGGTAGAATTTCATAATCAGCAATCTTGAGGAACTCTTTTTCCGAGGCTTCTCCCGATATGCACTTGGTTCGTTCATAAGTATCTGATTCTGCCGATGCAATGATATAAGAAGAGTCACCAGGAACAACTTCAATCTTATCTCCAATCCATTGTACCAGACATTGATGCATTGTAGAAGGAACACAACAATTAGCATGAATCCAATCCCTTCCTAAAAGTAAATTATATGCACCCTTGCCATTAATAACAAAGAAAGTTGTCGGCAAAGTTTTACTGCCGATGGTCAACTCAACACATACTGCCCCTTTAGCTGGTGACACATGGCCTTCAAAATCTTTTAGCATCATATCGGTCTTAGTTAAGTCTTGATCCCCCTTACCAAGCTTCCGATACATCACATAAGGCATAATATTAATCGCAGCTCCTCCATCAATAAGTATCTTAGATACAGGCTGCCCATCAACTTTATCTTTTACAAACAAAGCCTTGAGGTGTTGTCTCTCATCATCAGCAGGCTTCTCAAAAACAGCCATCATTGGATCTAATATTAATTGAGCTATCTGATCAGAGGAAACAGCCTCTTCTTCACTGTCAGACAGAGCCAAAAATTCCATCGGCAACATAAACACCATATTGACATCTGCCGATGGACCTTTATCCTTGTGCCTTATCTGCCACTGCTGGTTACCAGATTTCTCATTGGAGGGACTTTCTTCTTGATATAAATCTTTTTGACGATCCCGCTGCATTTTCCTTTTCTGTGTCTTTGTCAAACCTTCTGGACACCACTGAGGAAGCTTAGTTTTCCAAACTGGCTGATAAGTCCTAGTTGTCTCCACACGACGTATATTGGGATCCCTGTAAAATATTTCTTCATCAGGGACTCTTGCATTTGCCATCTCTTCGAGTTCTTCTTGGTTCCTTGGAAAATATGCAACGCGTTTACCAAGCCTTTCGTGCACACTGAGCCTGCCCCCCAGCCGATCATGTACTGACGCTTTCCTTCTGATCGGCTCATTAATGAGCAAACCTTGATTACCAGATTGAAACCTTCTTGCAGGATAATTAACTCCATAATAGCCATTGCACTCTGGACAATTTTCAACAGTAGGTAACTTAATACCTTCTTCCCAACAATGAATAAAAAATGGACAATTCCAATGATCCCTATGCCGATTCCACTCTTCTTGACGCCTTTCCTCTTGTTGTCGTCTATATCGGTCCCTTCGCTGACGCCATCCTTCGTGTTGTCTTTGATGGGTAATCACGATGCCAGATCGAGGAGGCTTCCCAGAACTGCTACTCTCCGTCAATAGCCCCTTACTTTTTGCATCATCGGAAGTTATCCGATGTTGGGGATCTACTGATGCATTCTTTTCAGCAGCTACCGATGTCAACACCTTAATTTTTCCTTCAGCATCCAACATATTTGCTGGAAAAGGATGTTGATCAATTTTCATTGGCTTTTGAATCTTGGAATTGCCAAATTTTATCCTGCCAGACTCAATAGCTAACTGTAATTGCTGTCTAAACACCTTGCACTCATTGGTACTGTGTGAAGTTGTATTGTGCCACTTGCAATACAGCATATGCTTCAACTCTTCTGCCGATGGGATCACATGATTGGGTGACAATTTAATCTGGCCCTCCTGAAGCAAAAGATCGAATATTTTATCGGCTTTGGTGACATCAAAAGTAAACTTTTCTGGCTCTTTGTGACCAAAGGGACAAGATATCGGTTTCTTATTCTTAACCCACTCTGCCAAACCGATAACTGGTTCATTATCTGAATCAGAATCTTCCGCCTCTTCAACAAATGAAACTTTCTTGTTCCAATTTCTCTTAGGTTCAAAAACCCTAGTGTCTTGATCAGAAATTCTTTGTACTAAATGACTTAGGCTTTCGAACTCCTGAGAAGCATATCTATCCTTCAGGTGTGGTAATAATCCCTGAAAAGCTAAATCGGCGAGCTGCCGATCATCCAATACCAGACTATAACATTTGTTCTTTACATCTCGTAGCCTTTGCACGAAGCCTTCTACCGATTCATCATTGCGCTGTTTCATCTTTACCAAATCGGTAAGCTTCTTTTCATGAATTCCAGCAAAGAAATACTTATGAAATTGCTTTTCCAGATCAGCCCAGGTGATAATAGAATTTGGCGGTAGTGAAATAAACCACGTAAATGCTGATCCGGATAGAGATGACGAGAACAGACGAACTCTCAATTCATCTCTACAAGCTGCCTCTCCACATTGAATAATAAAACGATTAACATGCTCCATGGTTGATGTATCGTCTTGCCCAGAAAATTTAGTGAAATCTAGCACTTTGTAACGATTTGGGAGAGGAATTAAATCATATGCTGGAGGATACGGAGTCCGATAAGAATAGGTATTAACCTTGGGCTTGATTCCAAATTGATCTCTCATAATTTCTGCTATCTTATCGGCCCAAAAAATATCGACATCTTGCTGATGATATGGTTGAAACTCTGCTGGAGGTATCTGTTGATACCCTTCTGCACACCTTTGCTGCCCACGATCTCCAGCAGTTGGCATATTTGCTCCTAACTGTGGTCCATTAACCTGCTGAAAAGGATTCATCGGCTGCGCTGCCGATGCTTGATTCTGAAAACCAGCATGCACGTGTCCTTGATGAACTCCTGTGGCTTGCTGGTTTGGCTGAACTGTATGTTGAGTAGGAAACTGTCGTGACCAATTATTAGTATTCATCGGCATAAAGCTTGCCGATGGCTGGTAGCTTGTTGGCATTGCTGGATGATTATATCCAACTTGAGGTATAACCTGGACTCCAGGTTGACTGATGATAGGAGCCTTCTGCTGCATCAGTAACACATTTGCCGATGGACTTGAACTAGATGTTTGACCCAGAGGTGCCTGAAAACTTCCTAGACTTGGTTGTACAGTAGTTGTAATATATTGAGGTGCTTGGACTATCGGCAAACCAGCCGATGGCATAGGATTTTTTCCCGCTGCGTCAAACACTTGAGGTAATCCATGATTAAAAGTAGATGGCTCCGGAGGCATACCATATCCCCACCAATTAGCTGGAGTTTGATTACTCTGTGGTGTCGGACCCGATAAAGCTGATGCTGATAGATCTGTACCAAGTTGAACTCGTCCTGATAATGCTGAATCTGGACGCACCGGAGTAGATTGTGCATTAGATAATCCTGCTGATACTGGAGGAGAAGAAATCTCTATACCCGCAACGGCTGGAGGAGCCGATGGAGCAATAGCAGATGCTGCTTCTGGTTGATGATAAGCAGGTCCAACGTAATGATGTGACGCTTGCCCTTCTTTGAAAGTTCGAATCACAGCATTATGAACAGTATTGGACAGCACATTGGAGTGATTAATTAAAGCATGATTCACCGCAGAATTAACCATCTCTTGAAGTTTACCAGGATTAGGATCAAAGGTAACCTGCCGAGGCAACGGCAAGTCCTGCTTCTGGATGACTTGTCCACTTTTGTTCACGCTGAATGACTTCAAGCAAAGCTGTCTATATTCTTCAATAGCCCTCTCCATAGCCTGCTTCTGATCATCCTTAAGATCTTCTTCTGTTACTACGATGATATTCCCAGCATCGATCTCATGATTAGGCATCTTGACTAGATCTGTCCCACCGAGCGTGCCAAAAGATGTGTTGATGCAAAAGTGAATCTACAAACACAAAGGGCTAATACCTGAAATCGATATCCAAAGCGTGCCAGTCGATTTGACCTGTTAATCGACAAGGATGAAGATACGAGCACTTTGGTCCTGACAACAGCGATACGCCCGGAAGTCACGGCCAAGAGGTACTCACGCGGAACTCGAGGATCGACAAAGATTGTACTTAGAGCAATGCAACTCGCCGAATCGATGAGAACTCGTAAAAAGGAAAAATATGCAAATTGACGAAGTCGCCGAAAAGTAGATGTAAATAAGAGTAAAAGCTGGTTTTTGATGTATTGATTGATTGCTATTACATTGCCCTTCACTCTATATTTATACCCTGATCTATAGAAACATAATCGAATACGACTAGGACACTAAACCCAAGTCTAAGAAAAAGAACATGACTTTGACACAACTCAGACTCTACTAATCGTAAACAAGGAAATCAACTCCTATTTTATTCCATAGTCCGCCTTAATCACGATGGTATTCTCATCGGCCTCCTTTTCACCAGCACAGCCCCTTTTCCATCGGCAGCAACCTTTGATCTCCTTCCATCGGTACATTCCCTGTTTCATCAGCTGCAGTCTTCACACCTTCCCTCATCGGTACATTCCCTCATCTTATCGGCAACAGTCTCCAAACCTTCTTCCATCGGCATCGGCAATAACACCCTTGACCTCATCGGCAACATTCCAAATTAAATTCATACACTGTCACCGCTTAAAAACAAACTTATTCTCCTTGGCTATCAATTCACACGACAATCTTTCCCTTGCCGATCAGCCTTTCCTGATCATTTTGACACGTGCTAAAAACGGTGTCAACAGGGCGCTAGCGTCTAGACGCCAAGCCTTCGTACCACGCCTGGCACCTTCAGCACCGAAATCGCGCTCCCGCCCGCCCCGCACGGAGAAGAAAAGCCTTCCGCACCGAATCGCGACCCCGCCCGCCCCGCGCAGAGAAGAAAGTCCGCCCTTCCTCTCTCCGTGCAAGGAACCCGCCCCACCCCCCATGCGCACGGAAATCTGCCACGCCCCCAACCTCGCCGGCCCCAGCACCTCCGCCAGTCGCTAGCTCGCCCACACAGCCCGCCTTCCAGCCCAGCTCCCCTCCCCCCGCTTGCCGTTGCAGCATTAGGATGAAGCAGTTGAAACACCGTAAATATGTTATTGCAACAACACCGAACAAACTGCTACAACAATATGGAACAACAGCTGAAACATAAGAGATTGTCCATTGAAACATGAGGATCGATGAAATTGCAACATCGAAGAGATAATTACTGAAACACCAAAAAACATATTGTTGCAACAACACTGAACAAAAACTACTGCAACAACAACGGAATAACTACTGCAACATAAGATTGAAGCAACTGAAACATACTGCACCATCTCAAAAAGCAGTACCACTGCAACATTGGGATGAAGAAGTTGAAACACCAAGAAACATATTATTGCAACAACAAAAGAACAACACCTAAAACATTAGGCTGAACCTACTGAAACACCATGAACATATTGTTGCAACAACACGAACAAACTGCTGCAACAACATAGAACAACTACTGCAACATCTCAAATAGACTGTTGCAACACCGCAAAAATCCACTGCAGTTGTGAGATAAGGGAAAGAGGGGAGGCACAAGGGTTGGGGGCGCTGTCGGGGTGTGCAGATCGAGCCGCCTCCATGGATGGGATAGGGGATGGGCCGCCGTCGCCTGGTGGGTGTAGGAGACCACCACGCCGCTGGATCTGCATCGTGCTCCATGGATCCACCAATTGCTTGTCATGCTACCAGGGTACGACTATAGCAAAGGTGTGTTTCCATAGCAATGCTGCAATTATATTGCCATTTTTGCCAGAATTGTCTGCTCTAACTTCTCTGTCAGTCTGTATTGTTCTGATTGCATTGAACTTAACTTGCTTCAGTTAACTTTAGTTCAATGACCTTCAGGTTCACTCTAGCATTTGTGCCTGTGGCTAGTAATCCATACTCTACACAGGAGGTGAGGAATGAAAAAAGCGCACACTAAAAACTAAGGTGCTTAGTGATGGGACTACTAATAAGCTTCTCGAAGACAATATACAGATAGTGCCAAGTAATCATTCCATTGGAAAACTGAAACTCAACATATCAATAAGTGAGGAGCCAAGTATTTCATAGTTCATACAACTGAAAGTTAGGCAAGCAGCAGCATGAAAAAAATAAATTATAGCATGCACATAAGGCATTTAGAACTGATAAGCCGCGGGGCCTCCCCGTATGGAGACCTGGGCCACGTCGCCCCGAATTACCCCATCCGTCCAATTCCACGATCAACGATGCAGCTTCACCCCACCGAAACCTACTGTGCAGCCACCAAAAATATCTTCAGCCCTACCGCTCTCTTTCTCTTCCTCGCTCCTCCCGAACGCCGCGAATCCCCGCACCGTGCGCGCGGCGCGGTAGCTCCTCCCGGCACGGCGCGCCGGCCTCCGCCGGTGGCCGCGGCTGCAGCCCACCCCGGCCCTCCACGTGCGGCCTCCTGCGGTTATCACCCCGGCGCGGCTTCCTCCCGCCGGCCCTTCCTGTGCTCGACGAAACCCTAGCTGTGGCGGCGGCGGCGGCAGCGGCAACGGTCAGCTCGGCTACACGGTGAGGTCATGCTTAGCCCTCTTCTCTTCCTCCTCCGTCTCATGGCTTGGCGTTCGTCCCCGTCGAGGGTTTCCCTTTGCCGCGTCCTGCCCTCGCTCTCCCCGGCATGGCGGCCTGGCCACACCCAAGCTGCGGCTGTCCCGGTGCCGCTGCCCCTTGCACAAACTGTGTTGGTTTGAGAGAGGGGATGGGGATTATTGTGGATTTGGGGGGAGAAGCCCCTCTACCTTCCTCACCTTTATGTATGAAACGTCTGCTATGTGTTGTTGCTCTGTACTGCTAGCTTTCTACTGCCTGTAGTTTGGGTGTTCGATTAAATGCCCATTCAAGTTGTGATCTCATGTGATGGCAATTTAGGTGTGTGAGCAACCAAAGAACGGATGCTGGCACTAGGGTAAAAAATATTTTTCCTTTGTTAATGATCCCTCAAGTGCACTCCCCTTTCTCAACCTCGTGCATGAGGCACAAGTAGTCCAATCGTCGTTACCTGATTAATAATTTAGTATTGAGTATTGTCCGTTCTTATTAGGGTGTATCTGTTTGAATGTCTTGGAGACATCTCGTTCTATGGATACAGTTTCTATGCTACAGCTTATTAGTTCTATAGTATTGTGCAAATTCTGAGTATATACATCGAATTTACTTGATGATCTAAAAAAACCTTGGCCTTTGGATTTTTGTGAGAGTCTTTTTCAGAATGGGCACTCCGGATATGAGGCTTGCATCCCCGCTGTAAACAATGGCTTTCTCAGTGACATATTTTTACAACGCGGAGTCGAGCTCCTGATGTGCAGCTTCCATCTCCACTGTACTACAAACTCATTACAGGTACTTTTCGCATGTAACTATAACTATATTATATTGCTATACATGCTATACTAGATATAGATAAAAAAAATATTGCTCAAGTCTGAGACCTGCCTAATGCTTTGGTTAATTTTCACCAAAAAAGATTACTATATGCAGATTAAATACCTACTGCTATTCTTCTTCATTGATCGAGGATTAATGAGACAATGGGCACTGCACGGGTTCTCGTCCCTGTGTATGCGAAGGTGAAATTCCTTGATTAATGCTTCAGATCTGCCTAATGTTTTCGTTAACTTTGACAAGAGATATTACTATATGCAGGTTAAACTGTTACTGCCGTCCTTCTTTATTGATGGCTGTACCACTGCCTTTTCTAACTTGGGGCTAAAGCAAAATCGGGTTCCATCTTCTGGAAATAGGGTGCTGCTGGTCTGCTGGAGGATTTGGCAACACGAAAACAAAAATCCACAAATGGAAGGTGTGTGCTTCTCCAATAGTTTTGACTACATGTTTCCTCTCATTTTACTTCGGGCCTGTCTTCGTTGGGTACATCTTCTAGCACCTTATGACCCTCGATCTGCAAGAAACATAGGTACTTTCCAGGAAACCTTAATCCACGATGGGCTACATGTTATGTTGTTTTGCTATGTATATCAAACAGCCAACTCCTACAGTCCTACTTTATTAATTCGTCATCTTCGGCCAAATATTTACGTGTTATCAATTGGATGTTGCTGATAATTCTGTTTCTGGAAACACTTACTTTTCTCACACTTTTTTCCTAGGTGGTGGTTCGAACATCATCTTACATGATAGGTATTGGTAACCAACTGTTTGTTGGGTTCTATATAGAAGATCCTCTACCGATACAGTTATGTATTGTTTGTGTTGAAATTCACCTCTGTCATTCTTTTCTGAGTTATGCGCTGCCTCTACGATTGTTGCTGTTAACGCTGCCATTTAGATGTTCCAGTGTTTAAAAAAGCCCCTCTTTTCACTTGCAGTAAATGTTCTTTCTGAAATTGGTCTTTTGATATGGAGTCGATAGCCACAAAATAATATAGTGCTTTGCCAACTTAAATGTATTAGAGTATTGATAACTTTAAACATTTTTGTTTCCATTATATTAGCTTATGTTACCAACAAATTAATGTTACCCATCATTCCTTTTTTTAGCTTGGTCACTTCCCATAGGATTATAGTGGACCTGCGTTGACACTGGTTCAATCATTGTCAAGGTACAGTTTATGAAGCTGTAATGTTCCCAGTTTTGTTTTTTTCGTGCTCTAACATTTACATTGTCTTTTGTTGTTCAAAATGTAAATTGTCGAGAAGGGTTCTGGCTTTTAGAAAATCTAATAGTTGATGTTGATGCTCAGATTAATCTTTTTGAGGCAATGCTATTTGATTACTTACACTGTTGCACAAAAGATTTCAAAAATCAGAGCAGCTCTACCTTTTGTCTTTTTTTTTGCTATCCAGTATGTAGCTAGAAAAGGTGAAGCTTATTGGTTCAGCATGGAGACTATAAAAAAGATTCATTCTTTTCCTCCTTTTCACATTTTAGATTTACGTTTATTCTGCTTTCTATTTAGTGTGTTCCAAATATTCGCCTGACCTTACTTATCTGGAAGCTAAATTCGTTTGTAGGTTCCAATGCTCAAGACCTATTATGACTATGCAAAAAAGAAGTTGGGTGCTATAGAGAAAATGGGTTCGATCCCCTCCAGCCTCCACACAGGTGTGTAAATTTTGTCAGCAATCATGTCCCATTACATGATTATTGTTCAAGAAGATTAGACACCCCCATAGGTTCTAGCTTGCGTATAGCGTGTCCGCGTTGCTCTTATTAACCCTCGCCATTTGATCCTTTTAACCACATTTTATCCCATTCAACGTGGTCGTTGCAAAAGTTCGTGTGCCATGCGCATTGGTGCCCTGTCATTTCTGATTTCTATGGACTTTCTGTTACAGGTTCAGTCGAATTGGTAATCCAGACTTACTAATCCATGTGCATCTGTGGTTATTTGTTTTATATTAATACAATCGGCCAATTTAGTTCAAGAGACTACCATTGTGGTGTAGAAACACAGCCCACCATCAATCTCAAGTTCTAAGGAATGTTTAGTATTTCTTTGTTTCATTAGTTTATTTATGACCGTCATAGTGTTCTCTAAGCAATCTCCATTCTTGGTTGCATCCGCCATATTTTCATATTCATGTGCACACTATGAAGGAGTAGATTTATTCATTCTTGCCACTGGGTTCTTCTTACTACCATTAGCTCATGCCTGCCTAATTACCTGTTCCTGTATACTAATTAGCAAATTATTCTTTTGCAGATTTTCAGGATTCCACTTGATCTCCTTCGAATGCTACATCAGCGAGCAAGGCAAACTACAGTTTGTATCCGTGTCTTAGTTGGATGGGATATGGGAATACCACCCATTTTATGATAGACGATAGCACATATAGATCTTGTGTAATATATATCTATGCATCATCCTTGGCTCTTTTCAGACTTCAACAACATATGTAATATACACATCCTCAATATACCTTATCATTCCGCAAATTTTCTCCGTGTTCAAAATTTTACCAGTGCGCGCGATTGCGCGCGCCCTGCACTAGTTCCAAATATTTTCGGTGTGCAAGACCGTCTTTTTTGTTTTTTAACCCCTTTTTCGAAAGATTCTCACAAATACGCCTCTGACACATAAGATTTCAAAAAATAAACCATCCTCTTGGCGCCGTTGTTATTGGCGCCAAGATTAAACGTCTTGGCGCCAGCCCAATTGGCGCCAAGCTCCTTGCCCACGTCGGCGTCGACGCAGAGCTAGAAGTGACGTGACAGCTAGCTCGATGCCAATTGTATTGGCACCAAGCATGGCGCCATGATCATTGGTGCCATACTTGGCGCCAAGATCGACGGCGCCGAGCCCTGTTTTCAAACTTGTGGTCACTATTTGGCCATGTTAAAGACTGATTTAAGTTTAGGTCCAAAAACAAATTTTGTTGTACTCAACTCAAGCTACAAGTTCTATTAAAGGTCAAACTTCATATCTACAAAAGAAACTATAGTTTATCCTGATCAAAAAAGCATCACGAAAAAAGAGTTAACTATTGATCCAACACTTAGAAGCATTTTTACGCTACTTCATGAACATAAACCCTAGATCATTTTTTATCCTAAGTATTTCTATGTTGTTTTAAGTGATCAAACAGAAAGTAATTGTAAAAACTCTAGAGTTAGCCACATTTCTCAATATCCAAGTCATGGTAAAAAAAAACCATTTTTTCCATATGTCTATCCCATGGTAGTTGGTATTCTAACATATTCAAGCCGTAGCAAAAATCCAGACTACCTAATTTTACCATGAAATGGACATACAAAGTTGTAAATTAACATGACTTGGACCCTAATTTTACTATGAGATGGACATCAAAATTTTGGCAAAGTCTTGATATTTACCATGGGATGGAAATAATTCCAACATGTCCATCTCATGGTAAATTTAAGGGTGTTAAGGTTAAAATCAGAGCTCGGCGCCAATTGTCTTGGCGCTAATACAATTGGCGCTGAGCCGGCTGCCACGTCACCGTCAGCTCTGCGTCGACGCCGACGTGGGCAAGGAGCTTGCGCCAAGACGTTTCATCTTGGCGCCAATAACAACGGCGCTAGGGGGTCTATTTTTTGAAATCTTATTATCAAGGGTGTATTTGTGAGAATCTTTTGAAAAAAGGACTAAAAAATAAAAAAGACGGTGTGCAAGATGATAAAATATCTTCTGTTATTACTGAGACGAATGGGTAAGTTCGTTAGAAACAACTATGAAAAGAGGACAACTACAATTTTGAACTACGGTGAAAAGGTTCTTCTTTGACAT